>BQNB010016727.1:0-33413 GCA_026074375.1 Tanacetum coccineum | reverse complement strand
TTTGTCATTTTTGATCCGTTTTGGGTTTATTTGGGCCTTTTTTAAGCATAAATAGATATGTGTAATCTACACTTATCACCTGGTCTTATGAGGAGGGACATCAACTCTCTTTTTAGTCGAATGGCTTCTCTTTCAAGATGACTATGTGGTCACGAGATGGCGCATGCATTGGTCGAAAAGAAGGGAAAAGCAAAGGACAAATATTATGGTAAGCTGATTTTGGATTTGGGTAATGAAGTGCGATCTAGTGTGGAAGAAGGGACGGCTGTAATGGAGAACCTGGTTAGAAAGCTTGGTAATGCTGAAGAAAAAGCTAAGTGTAAGAAATTAAAGAAGGAACTCGAAGAAGCAAGGTTTAGCAACACACTTCTTTGTATGCTGAATGAACGAGTCGGGAAAGATCTCTATTAGACTAGAGTTCGAGCTTACGAGTTCTATCGAGAGATGATTTGTAGGGGATTTATGTTTGAAGAAATACCGAATGAGGCTATCGATGTTCCGGTTTTAGATGAGAAGAGTCCATCATCTGAGCCGCAAGGATCTCCTCGTGATTCATAGTAGTTTAGTTTCATTAGTAGTATCTTTATTGTGTAATCACTAAACTAAAGCCTCAGTTTGTAGACTTGATGCTATTGGTTGTAACGATCTGTACCATTTCATGAAACAATGCAACTATGTATTAACTCTTTTGTGATGAATAATGAATGATTATCTTTTGACTACTACTTGATGTTGTGTGACTGTGATTGTGATTGATTTGTCATTATATCATGTTATGAATGCTTATTAAGTTGTTTTCTGTGTGATGTGACAAAATCAAGCCTCTAAAGTCTGCACCTTTGACTCAAGCTGCAGTTCGGCGAATGAATAAAGAAAGTGTCGATGCCGCGATTGCTGCTGACCGGGCGAGACATGCGAATGTTGGAAATGATGCTAGAGGATCTGGACCAGTTAGGGGTTAAGATGCCACACCTGTTGTTCGTGAGTGCACTTTTGCTGGATTTATGAAGTGCAATCCTACTATTTTTCGCGGTACTGAAGGAGCTATTGTGACAACCGTGACTTGAGCATGTTAGTCATACCTTTTAGAGTTGGCTAAATGTTTATATATGCTATATTTGTGATCTACGTGGCTTTATCAATGTGCATGATTATCATTCCGAGGTGCGTGTTCATCTCATTTTAGAATAGGTTTGAGATATGGAGGGTCATTTCCATTTTGTTCACGTGTGGTGACTATGGAAATGAGTGACGTGTTTGCGCGCATTGCTACATCAATTTGTGGATAATAATGTGTTGGATTATTATGGAAAGTATGTCATAATGGAAGTGAATTAGGTTCGTGAAATATGAGACTTAGTAATGAACTTTCTAAATATAGAAAGTATTTTTGGAGATGAAAGTTATAAATAGAAAGTTAGTATTTAGTTTTTTATGCAAAAGGTTTACCGATTTTATCAAGGTTTTTGTAGAAAATTAAGGTAAAGTAGGAAATGATATAATTAACAATTAAAAATATATATATATATTAATAAGGGGTGTCGATCGGTTTAAAAGAAAAAAAAAGTATTTTTTTTAACTAAACTAAATTTGTGTTGGGCTAGAATTTGTAGATCATTATCTTTAAGTATAGAAGCCCTAAACCCAAAATTTAGTCCATTCCTCCTCCACCTTTGTATGCCGTCGACTCTACCCCAAGATCCAAGGAGACTTTTTTTTTTGATCAAGAGCAATCCAAGAATTGTGGTGTTAGGATCTAGTAATCAAGAGGTAAGGTTTCTAACCTTGTTTAAGTTCTCATTTAATGTAACAATAAATATGATGGATCATTAGGGTTTTAAAACTTCTATAATTAATGATGTTATGATCATGCTAATGCATTTAGGGTTTGATTAGGATCATATTGGTGTAAATGGTTAGGCTTAGATCGCGTCAATTTGTGAATTAGGGTTTGGCAGATTTTAGGTCTGTGTTCAACTGATGATATCTCAATGATGGTAACGTGTTTTGAGGTGTTTCCAATGTCTAAATTGTAGTTTAGAGAGTCTACATTTCAAAAAGTCTAGCCTCGCATGATTTTGAGATTTGGAAGTTAGTTAAATCTTAGCCACAATAAAAGTTGTCAAAACAGTAAATACGGGTCATATTTGGGTCTGAATTAGATAGGTAAAACCCCTATTTAAAATTTGAATTAAGGTTAGCCAAAACACAAAAGTCAAGTTATATATGTCTATTAACTCCAGCTCTAAGCTCAGGTCCTAATTAATTGTCTAAGTATGGTTAACAAGGTTAAACTTTTTAGTGCGCGTTCAGATCCGAATCTGGGTACTTTTGAGTTGGGAATTTATTTAAGGCATTTGCACATGTGTATAGCTTTTGGGGTTTATTAGGTAGTTAGTAAACACCTAGGGGTACATGGGTGATTTATTTGAGAATTTATTAGGCTCGGTAGATAAGGGTTGAAGGTTAGAAAAGTGACACTAAATTTCTATGCTTTCGGGTAAAATGTAGTTAAGTAGACTTATGAGTGAATGAGTTGGTTAAGGTCAGGCATGGTGTCGGGGTGACCAATGGAGGTATGTAAACCCTCTTAGACATCCATCATATGATTGTTGCATGGACTTGCTCATTTGGCTTAGTCGCATGTAACACGTTTATATTGTATTATGTAGTTTTGTGCTAGGAAATTTAGGAAGCTGCTTTGAGCATCAGGTGAGTTTCATAGTCCCCCTTTTTACATTATTTTTAAATTGGGATGGAAATGATGCAAATGGTTTTGAAATGTTTTAATTGCTGTGATTATGTGTTTTAATTGAGTGTGGACATCGTATGATTATTATATGACTTTGTGATACATGTTGGTTGTGATTTACTTGCATGTACTATGTTTGGCATGGCAAGGGTTGTGATTTACTTGCATGTACTATGTTTGGCATGGCAAGGGTTGTGATTTACTTGCGTGTACTGTGTTTGGCATGGCAAGGGTTGTGATTTACTTGCATGTACTGTGTTTGGCATGTCAAGTGTTGTTGGTTGGGATCAGATGAGTACGCTTACTCAGTATTTGATTGGATCGGAGGGGTACGCCTACCTAGTATATGATTTTCTTGACTTGGTATGACGATTGGATTGCATGTTAGCATATGTTCATGATAGTTCATATTTGTCCTACCTTCCTTTTATTAATCACAGTAATTGATTTAAAGTTTGAATTGTATGTCGTAAACCTATGACTCTTACCAACCTTTATGCTGACGTTTTTAAGCATCATTTTTAGGTGAGAATCATGAGGATCTTAAGAATAAGAGGAGTTGCTAGAGCGACCATAGACTGCTTGCAGAGTTTAATCTCCTACTTTATTTCTTGCATGAATGAATATTGAATGTTGTTGATTTGATCTGCTTAAGTTTATTTTGGATGTTTTGCATGTCTTGATATTGACGTAAACCCCTTTTTGCTTCAATACAAGACGCCAATTATTTTTTATGTTTGTTTGGGTATTTTTATAACACCTTATGTCTATACCTTGGTTTCTTTTATGCATTATTGTTCTTTATATAGACACCATTGTGTTGTGATGATATTTATTCTCGTTACGCCTTGTGTTTTCGCCTTGGCGGGGTGTGACAGATTGGTATCAGAGCCTTTGGTTATAGAGAAGTAGGTGGTTGAGCCTAGAATATAACCTAGGAGTCCTTCATATAGATGCATTTTAGGGCTTAAGTGTTTTGTATTATAACTATTATTCTTCCCCCTAATTGCATAGATTTTATTATCTTATTATGTCTACATTTATCTGATATGGTATATACTGCGTTCTTAATAATTTAGCCATGTCTCCCCTTGATCGTAAGAAGTTTTGTTGGGGAATTACCCATGCAACTGGACGTAAGGGCTTCACTGAACAAAAGACTGGATTTGGTTGAAGCGGATTAACAGCAAAATCCGAATACCTATTGACCTATACTCGTGCCGAGTCGAAGAAAAGCTGACTATGAAGGTAGTTGATGGAGAAACGATCATGAAATTAGAAACAAAAATGATTGCAAAGGATGGAACTGTCTCTAAATTTCCTGGAAAATTTCCTGGATACACGACCTCAAAGGAAGAAGCAGAAGAGCCTGGAAAGAAAGGAGCGAAGGAAGCTCCTAGAAAAGGGCCAAACTATGAGTTTTTAAGTTATGCAGTATCCGACAGTGATTTAGATCTCGAGTCTACAGCAAGGAGTAGACCCAAGTGTAATGAGTTGAAAGATACTTGTGAGAGTGGAGTTCGACCCAATACCTGATTATCCGTCTCGTCCTAAGTTTTAAGATTTTAGTTTGTTTGACTTTGGCTGGAGCCTCATTTAGGAATGTATGCTTTTGGTTATTGGATTTTGTTTAAGTATTTTAATAATATGAATTAAGTATTTGCTGGATTATTTCTGCGCGTGATGAGTTGAATGATTTGAAATATGTGTTATGTGGTGTGTTAACCTTAAAAAGTGTCGTCATAGGAGGGAGTACATTTGTGAAAGGGGGCATCTATAATTATGGTGGCCAACATAATTATACATGTGCCACAACACAAGTGGACTTGCAAGTATGATTTCATGGATTAATGTTGACACGTTATATGATGGTTATTCTTGTATGTTTATGGTAATGTATAGAGTATGATAAGGTTATAGGATTGAAAATCCTTATTATATCGTCTAATGTATATAAATTTTTATCTTTTATAGTAATGGCTCCATCTCGAAGAAGTGGTCCTAACAACAATGAGAACCCCGACATTGCTACTATCATTGCGCAGCAATTGCAAACTATCCCTTCTCAAATAGTTACCCAAGTAACCAACAATGTGAATAATGCAAATGCTAATGGTGGTGGTGGGAATGGTAATGGTGGAAATAACAGATGTTCTTACAAGACATTCATGGCATGCAATCCCAAAGAGTATGATGGAAAAGGTGGTGCGATAGCACTTACTCGATGGATGGAGAAAATGGAGTCAGTATTTAACAATAGTGGATGTGCTGAGAATCAAAGAGTGAAGTTTTGCTGCTAGCTTGTTTGTGAATAAGGCTTTGACTTAGTGGAACATCTAAGTTTAAGCAAGAGGTCGTGAAGCTGCAATAGGTATGTCATGGGCTGATTTCAAAGCGTTACTTGTAGAAGAGTTATGTCCAAGCAACGAAATGGAGAAGTTGGAAAATGAGTTCTGAAATCATAAGATGGTGGGAGCCAATCATGCCGCCTACACTGATCGGTTTCATGAATTGGCCAAGCTGGTTCCGCACCTAGTTACCCCCGAGTCATCACGCATTAAGAGGTACATAGCTGGTTTGGCTCCTGAGATTTGGGGAATGCTCCGAGCGACCCAACCAACCACAATACAAAATGCAATTCTTAGGGCTGGAATAGACAAGTAAACCAAGAGGGTCATGGAAAGATAATAAAAAGGCAAAGGTGGGGACAGGTTTTGTGGTGACAGCTCCTCCTAGAAATGAGTTTGTGGGCTCCAGTCCCAAGTGTGCTAAGTGCTATACCTATCATCCAGAAAATGGACCTTGCAAATTGTGTTATAATTGTCAGAAACCGGGTCATTTTGCTAAAGATTGTCAGGCACCGTTTAAGCAAGTGGCTCCTGTGAATGCTGTTAGGATGGGTTATAATCAGAGGGTTTGTTATGAATGTGGTAGTCCTGATCACCTTCGCAATACTTGTCCCAAAATGCACCGAGCACCTGGTTAAGCAGGAAATCTGTTGGCTTTGGAGGGCAACCGTAACGCCCAAAATAATGGAAATCCAGCTAGAGGAAGGGCTTTCAATATCAATGCAACCGATGCTCTTCAGGATCCTAACGTTGTGACGGGTACTTTCTCTCTAAATGATTATTTTGCTACTGTACTTTTTGATTCTGGAGCTGATTTTAGTTTCATTTCTACTAATTTTGCGCCTTTACTAAATGTGAAACCTAGTATTATAAACCCTGGATATGTGATAGAAGTATCAGATGGTAAGAAAGTAGAAGTTGATAGGATTATTCGTGACTACAAACTAGAACTAGGAGATTCCTTGTTCATCATAGATTTGATACCGTTGGGACATGGAAGCTTCGATGTGATTGTGGGGATGGACTGGTTGTCCAGGAATAAGGCTGTAATAGTGTGCCATGAGAAGGTGGTTGAGATACCGTTAGAAGGTGGTGGTATACTTCGGGTTCAAGGGAAATGTACTCCGGGGATTGCCAAAGCCCTAATGAACACGAAGGTAGATGAACCTAAGTTGATCGACATTCCCGTCGTCCGAGATTTTGATGATGTATTCCCGGAAGACTTGTCGGGATTACCACCTCCTCGACAAGTTGAGTTTCACATAGATTTAGTTCTTGGAGTGACGGTAGTTGCGAAGTCTCCATATCGTCTAGCGCCCTCGGAAATGCAAGAATTGTCTGGGCATCTTCAAGAGTTGCAAGACAAAGGCTTCATACGACCAAGTCATTCTCTGTGGGGAGCACCTATGTTATTTGTTAAGAAGAAGGATGGCTCTTTTTGCATGTGCATTGATTATAGGGGGTTGAACAAGTTGACTGTTAAGAACCGCTATCCTCTCTTGAGAATTGATGACTTATTTGATCAGCTTCAAGGAGTACGTTATTTCTCCAAGATAGATCTTTGGTCGGGTTATCACCAGCTCCGAGTACATGAGGATGATATTCCAAAGACCGCGTTTCAAACAACACATTTTGAGTTTATGGTTATGCCTTTTGGATTAACCAATGCACCATCAGTCTTTATGGATTTGATGAACCGGGTTCGTAAACTGTACCTAGATAAGTTTGTCATTGTTTTCATTGATGACATTTTGATCTACTCAAAGTCTAAGGAGGAACATGAGGTTCATTTGAGGTTGGTGTTGGAATTGCTGAAGAAAGAGAAGTTGTACGCTAAATTCTCCAAGTATGAGTTCTGGTTGCAAGAAGTGCATTTCCTTGGTCACATGGTCAATCAAAATGGTATTCACATGGATCCAAGTAAGATTGAGGCGGTAAAGAATTGGAAAGCTCCTACAACACCATTTGAAATTTGATCATTTTTGGGGTTAGCAGGTTACTACCGACGTTTTATCACAAACTTCTCTAAGATTGCTAAACCTCTTACTTCGTTGACTCAGAAAAACAAAAAGTATGAGTAGGGCGTGGAATAGGAAGAGGCCTTCCAGACTTTGAAGAGTAATTTATGTGATGCACCGATATTGTCACTACCTGATGGGGTTGAAGATTTCGTACTCTACTGTGATGCATCGAATCAGGGATTAGGTTGTGTACTCATGCAAATGGGCAAAGTAATTACCTATGCATCAAGACAGCTAAAGATCCATGAGAAGAATTACACAACGTACGACCTAGAATTAGGAGCAGTTGTGTTTGCCCTTAAAACTTAGAGGCATTATTTGTATGGTACGAAGAGTGTCATCTACACGGATCACAAGAGCCTTCAACATATATTTTATCAAAAGGAGTTGAATATGCATCAGAGGAGGTGGATTGAGTTATTTAGTGACTATGAGTGTAAGATTCGCTACCATCCATGTAACGCGAATGTGGTGGCTGATGTGTTAAGTAGGAAGGAACGAGTGAAACCTAGACGTGTACGAGCAATGGCTATGACTATTCAACCTGGAATAAGAGGAATGATACTGGCAGCCCAGGGTGAGGCATTTAAGCAAGAGAACATACTTGCAGAAAAGCTACATGGGTTAGATTAACAGATGGAAAGTAAAGAAGATTAGAGTTTATACTTTATGGACCGTATATGGGTTCCGTTAGTAGGAGGTGTGAGAACAATAATTATGGATGAAGCTCATAAGACTAAGTACTATGTACATCCTGGATCAGATAAGATGTACCATGATCTTCGAGATATGTACTAGTGGCCAAGAATGAAGAGGGATATTGCTACTTATGTTAGCAAATGTTTAACTTAATCTAAGATGAAGGCTGAGCATCAAAGGCCTTCAGGCTTATTGCAACAACCTGAGATACCTGAATGGAAGTGGGATAAGATCACTATGGATTTTATCACCAAGTTACCTAAGACAAAGAGTGGGCATGATATGATTTGGGTAATAGTCAACAGGCTGACCAAGTCGGCTCATTTTCTGGTGATGCGAGAGGATTATAGTATTGAGAGATTGGCAAAGTTGTACATCGATGAGATAGTCGCACGACACGGAGTTCCCATGTCAATTATTTCAGATTGAGATGGGCGGTTTACATCACGTTGCTGGCAAACAGTGCAAAAAGCTTTGGGGATACGCTTGGATATGAGTACAGCTTATCATTCTCAAACGGATAGACAAGGTGAGCATACGATTCAGACTTTGGAGGATATGTTAAGGGCATGTGTTATTGACTTTGGTGGCAATTGGAATGTTCACCTACTGCTAGCTGAATTCTCCTACAATAATAGTTATCATTCGAGCATTCGGTGTGCTCCGTTCGAACCATTGTATGGAAGGAAATGTAGGTCGCCCGTTCTATGGGCGGAAATTGGTGAAAGTAGTTTGATTGGACCTGAACTGGTACAAGAAACAACTGATAAGGTAGTGTTGATAAAGGAAAAACTCAAAGCGGCGAGGGATCATCAAAAGAGCTATGCTGATAATAGACGTAAGCCGTTAGAGTTTGACGTTGGAGATCGTGTGTTATTAAAGGTATCGCCTTGGAAAGGCGTGATTCGTTTTGGAAAGAAAGGTAAGTTAGCACCGAGGTATGTAGGACTGTTCGAGATCCTTGAAAGGATCGGCCCTGTAGCTTATCGGTTAAGATTGCCCGAGGAATTGAGTAGTGTGCATGACACATTCCACGTGTCAAATTTGAAGAAGTGTTTGGCGGATGCTAATTAGCATGTGCCATTGGATGAAATCAAGATCGACAAGACTCTTCGTTTTGTTGAGGAACCTATAGAGATTATGGATCGTGAGGTTAGGAGTTTAAAGCGTAGTAAGATATCACTTGTGAAAATTCATTGGAATTCAAAGCGTGGTCTCGAGTTTACTTGGGATTGTGAAGACCATATGAAGTCTAAGTATCCTCAGTTATTTATTGATCGTGCTGTTAAACCGGTTAGTTAAATCTTGGGACGAGATTTTCTTAAGGAGGGGATACTGTGACAACCGTGACTTGAGCAGGTTAGTCATACCTTTTAGTGTTGGCTAAGTGTTTATATATGCTATATTTGTGATCTATGTGTCTTTATCGGTGTGCATGATTATCATTCTGAGGTGCGTGTTCATCTCATTTTAGAATAGGTTTGAGATATGGAGGGATATTTCCATTTTGTTCACGTGTGGTGACTATGGAAATGAGTGACGTGTTTGCACGCATTGCTACGTCAATTTGTGGATAATTATGTGTTGGATTATTATAGAAAGTATGTCATAATGAAAGTGAATTAGGTTCGTGAAATATGAGAACTAGTAATGAACTTTCTAAATATAGAAAGTATTTTTGGAAATGAAAGTTATAAATAGAAAGTTAGTATTTAGTTTTTCAAGCAAAAGGTTTACCAATTTTATCAAGGTTTTTGTAGGAAATTAAGGTAAAGTAGGAAATGATATAATTAACAATTAAAAAAATAAAAAAATAAAAAATATTAATAAGGGGTGCCGATCAGTTTAAAAGAAAAAAAAGAAAAGTATTTTTTTAACTAAACTAAATTTGTGTTGGGCTAGGATTTGTAGATCATTATCTTTAAGTATAGAAGCCCTAAACCCAAAATTTAGTCCATTCCTCCTCCCCCCTTTGTGTGCCATCGACTCTACCCTAAGATCCAAGGAGAAACAAAATTTTGATCAAGAGCTAGCCAAGAATTGTGGTGTTAGGATCTAGTACTCAAGAGGTAAGGTTTCTAACCTAGTTTAAGTTCTCATTTAATGTAACAATAAATATGATGGATCATTAGGGTTTTAAAACTTCTGTAATTGATGATGTTATGATCATGCTAGTGCGTTTAGGGTTTCATTAGGATCATATTGGTGTAAACGATTAGGCTTAGATTGCGTTAATTTGTGAATTAGGGTTTGGCAGATTTTGGGGTTGTGTTCAACTGATGATATCTCAATAATGGTAACGTGTTTTGAGGTGTTTCTGGTGCCTAATTGTAGTTCAGAGAGTCTACTTTTCAAAAAGTCTGGCCTCGAACGATTTTGAGTTCTGGAAGTTAGTTAAATGTTAGCCACAAAAAAGTTATCAAAACAGTAAATACGGGTCAGATTTGGGTCTGAATTAGAGAGGTAAAACCCCTATTTAAAATTTGAATTAAGGTTAGTTAAAACACAAAAGTCAATTTCTATATGTCTATTAACTCCGGCTCTAAGCTCAGGTCCTAATTCATTGTCTAAGTATGGTTAACAAGGTCAAACTTTTTAGTGCGCGTTCAGATCCGAATCTGGGTACTTTTGAGTTGGGAATTTATTTAAGGCATTTGCACATGTGTATAGCTTTTGGGGTTTATGAGGTAGTTAGTAAACACCTAGGGGTACATGGGTGATTTATTTGAGAATTTATTAGGCTCGGTAGATAAGGGTTGAAGGTTAGAAAAGTGACACTAAATTTCTGCGTTTTCGGGTAAAATGTAGTTAAGTGGACTTATGAGTGAATGAGTTGGTTAAGGTCGGGCATGGTGTCGGGGTGACCCATGGAGGTATGTAAACCCTCTTAGACATCCATAATATGATTATTGCATGGACTTGAGCATTTGGCTTAGTCGCATGTAACACGTTTATATTGTATTATGTAGTTTTGTGCTAGGAAATTTAGGAAGCTGCTTTGAGCATCAGGTGAGTTTCATAGTCCCTCTTTTTACATTATTTTTAAATTGGGATGGAAATGATGCAAATGGTTTTGAAATGTTTTAATTGCTGTGATTATGTGTTTTAATTGAGTGTGGACATTGTACGATTATTATATGACTTTGTGATACATGTTGGTTGTGATTTACTTGCATGTACTGTGTTTGGCATGGCAAGGGTTGTGATTTACTTGCATGTACTATGTTTGGCATGGCAAGGGTTGTGATTTACTTGCATGTACTGTGTTTGGCATGGCAAGGGTTGTGATTTACTTGCATGTACTGTGTTTGGCATGTCAAGTGTTGTTGGTTGGGATCATATGAGTACGCCTACTCAGTATTTGATTGGATCGGAGGGGTACGCCTACCTAGTATATGATTTTGTTGAATTGGTATGACGATTGGATTGCATGTTAACATAAGTTCATGATAGTTCATATTTGTCCTACCTTGCTTCTATTAATCACAGTAATTGATTTAAAGTTTGAATTGTATGTCGTAAACCTATGACTCTTACCAACCTTTGTGTTGACATTTTAAGCATCATTTTCAGGTGAGCATCATAAGGATCTTAGGAATAAGAGGAGTGGCTAGAGAGAACATTGGCTTCTTGCGGAGTTTAATCTCCTAGTTTATTTCTTGCATGAATGAATATTAAATGTTATTGATTTGATCTGCTTAAGTTTATTTTAGATGTTTTGCATGTCTTGATATTGACGTGAACCCCTTTTTGCTTCAATGAAAAGATGCCAGTTATCTTTTATGTTTTTTCGGTATTTTTATGACACCTCGTGTCTATACCTTGGTTTATTTTATGCATTATAGTTCTCTATATAGACACCATTGTGTTGTGATGATATCCATTCTCATTACGCCTCGGGTTTCCTCCTTGGCGGGGTGTGACAGCTGTCAAATTACAAAGATGGTTTGAGAAAACTGAGAGTGTTTTTGGAATTAGTGAATGTGCAGAGGGCAAGAAGGTGAAATTTGCTGCTGCTACACTGCAAGGACCTGCTTTGACTTGGTGGAATTCTAAGTTTGCAACCATGGGTTTGGAGACTGTAAACCGAGTGCCTTGGACCAAAATGAAACAGTTGATGACTACAGAGTTTCGCCCAATAGAAGAAATTCAAAGAATAGAGCACAAATTATGGAACCTGAGGGTCAAAGAGTATAACATTGTTGCTTATACTCAGAGATTTAATGAGTTAGCTTTGATGTGTCCAAGAATGGTTGAACCAGAAAGTGTGAAAGTGGATGCTTACATCCGAGGATTGTCTGAGAACATCAAGGGTGAGGTCACTTCTTCTAAACCTACCAACCTGAATGAAGTTATGCGTATAGCCCATAAGTTGATGGAACAAATGTCGCAAGCTAGGGATGAAAGGATTCTGGAAGGAAAGAAGCAAAAGTGGGAGAACTTTCAAAGTGGGAACAATAGTGGTAAGAGCAACCATAAGGATAACTCATGCCAGTCTTCACAGAATAGCCAAAAGCAAGGGAATGCGCGAGCTATGAATACTGCTCCGACTGAGAGAAAGGTATCTTCTAGATCACTTCCTGTGTGTGAACGTTGCTTTACTCGTCAAGTTGGTCCATGTACGATCACGTGCCACAAGTATGGAAAGGTTGGGCACAAGTCGAGGTATTGGAAGGAAAAGAGTGTTGCTACGGGTACTAACGCTTAGCCTGTTTGGACTTCCTATGATTGTGGGGAGCAAGGTCATACGAGGAACCGATGCCCAAAGAAAGTCAAGCAAGAGGAAACTAGAGAAGTTCATGGCCGAGCTTATGCTATTAAGGATGCTGAGCCACAAGGTCCAAATGTGGTTACTGGTACGTTTCTACTCAATAACCGCTATGCTTCTATTTTATTTGATTCGGGTTCCGATAGGAGTTTTGTGGATACTAGATTTAGATCTATGCTTGATATCAATCCGGTTAAAATAGATGCCAGATATGAGGTAGAATTAGCCAATGGAAGGGTAGTTAGTATGAACACTGTTTTAAAAGGTTGCACTTTGAACTTAGTAAACCATCTTTTTGAAATCGATCTTATGCCGATTGAGCTTGGTATGTTTGACGTCATAATCGCCATGGATTGGCTCGTCAAGTGCGATGCCGTTATCGTTTGAGGTGAGAAGGTTATTTGTATACCCTATGAAAACAAGACGTTGACAGTCAAAAGTGACAAAGGTATGTCTCGACTAAAGGTCATATCTTGCATTAAAGCCCATAAGTATATCGAGCGAGGTTGTCATTTGTTTTTGGAATATGTGACTGAGAAGAAACTGAAGGAGAAACGATTGGAAGACGTGCCTGTAATTCGTGACTTTCTTGAGGTGTTTCCTGATGATTTGCCGGGATTACCACCGCCGAGGAAAGTAGAGTTTTGAGTTAATCTGGTACCGGAGGCTGCACCTATTGCACGTGCACCGTATCGTTTGGCACCGTCTGAGATGAGAGAGTTTTCAGTACAACTGCAAGAGCTATTGGAGAAAGGATTTATTCGTCCAAGTTCATCACCGTGGGGAGCACCGATGTTGTTTATGAAAAAGAAAGATGGGTCTTTTCGAATGTGCATAGATTACCGAGAGTTGAACAAGCTGGTTGTCAAGAATTGTTATCCTCTCTCAAGAATCGACTATTTATTTGATCAACTTCAAGGTTCTAGCGTATACTGTAAGATCGATCTGCAATCAGGATATCACCAGCTACGCATTAAAGAAGAGCACATTCCAATTACTGCATTTAGAACTCGGTATGGTCACTTTGAGTTCCTAGTGATGCCGTTTAGATTAACTAATGCGCCTGCTGTGTTTAAGGACTTGATGAACCGAGTATGCAAGTCATATCTTGATAAGTTCGTCATTGTGTTCATCGATGATATTTTAGATTATTCCATGGACGAAGAAGAGCATGGAAAGCATTTGAAGATTATTTTTAGAGCTGCTTAAGAAGGAGAGATTGTATGCCAAGTTTTCAAAGTGTGATTTTTGGCTAGATTCGATACAATTCGTTGGTCATGTGATTGATCATAATGGTGTTCATGTTGATCCTGCCAAGATCGAAGCCATTAAGAATTAGGCCACACCAACGACGCCAACAGAGTTGAGGTAATTTCTTGGCTTGGATGGTTACTATCGGAGGTTTATTGAAGGTTTTTATTTGATTTCTAAGCCACTGACTAAGTTGACTTAGAAAGATAAGAAATACGAATGGGGAAAAGAAGAAGAGGAAGCTTTTTAGACATGGAAGAAGAAATTATATAGTGCACCAATTTTAGCGTTGCCTGAAGGAACGGAATATTTTGTGGTTTATTGCAATGCGTCGCTTAAGGGTTATGGAGCCGTGTTGATGGAAAGGGAAAAGATGATAGCGTATGCTTCTCGACAATTGAAGGTCCATGAAGAGAATTACACTACTCACTATTTGGAACTGGGAGCTATTGTTTTTGCTCTTAGGTTATGGAGACATTATTTGTATGGGACTAAGTGTGTAGTTTTCACCAATCACAAGAGCCTACAATATATTTTGAATCAAAAAGAGCTTAACTTGAGACAGTAGAGATAGATTAAGTTGTTAAGCTATTATGATTGTGAAATTCGGTATCATCCTGGAAAAGTGAATGTTATGGCTGACGCCTTAAGCCGGAAGGAAAGGAATAGGCCATTGCGTGTTCGAGCTTTGGTGATGACTGTTCATAACAATCTACCTAAGCAAATCCTTGAAGCTCAAATGGAAACGCTGAAAAAGAAGAATGTGAAGGCAGAAAATTTAGGGAGATTGATTAAGCAAATATTAGAGTTTTGCCCCGATGGAGCGCGTTGTTTTGGAAATCGCGTTTGGTTGCTGCGATTCAGTGGATTGAGGGATTTAGTCGCATAATTCCAAGTATTCTATCCATCCGAGATCGGACAAGATGTATCAAGATTTGAAGTTGTTGTATTGGTGGCCAAATATGAAAGCTGATATTGCCATGTATGTTAGCAAGTGTCTGACTTGTGCGAAGGTTAAAACTGAGCATCAGAAACCATCTGGATTACTGCAACAACCTGAGATTCCTGTTTGGAAATTAGAAAGGATTACTATGGATTTCATTTCTGGGTTGCCTAGAACACCGAGTGGGTATGATACGATATGGGTTATTGTCAATCGACTGACCAAATCAGCTCATTTCTTATCAATGAAGAAGACTGATACTATGGAAAAGCTCACGCAACTTTATTTAAAGGAAATTGTGTGTAGACATGGTGTTCCTATTTCAATCATTTTAGATTGAGATAGCCACTTTCCGTCGAGATTCTAGAAATCGCTTCAGAAAGCGTTAGGGACGAATTTGGATATAAGTACCACTTACCACCCTTAAACGGATGGTCAAAGCAAAAGGAATGTACAAACTCTTAAAGATATCTTACGTGCCTATGTGATTGATTTTGTAAGTAGTTGGCATCGCCATTTGCCATTGGTCGAGTTCTCATACAACAATAGTTATCACACGAGTATCAAGGTTGCGCCATATGAGGCTTTGTACGAACAGAAATGTAGATCACCTGTTTGCTGGAGTGAGGTTGGAGATAGCCAACTCACCTGTCCAGAGTTGATTCGTGAAACGACCGAGAAGATCGTTCAGATTAAGAACTGCTTGTAAACTGCCCGTAGTCGCCAGAAAAGCTACGCAGATAGAAGAACCAAGCCATTGGAATTTAAAGTCGATGATATGGTACTTCTTAAGGTATCACCGTGGAAGGGCGCTATGCATTTTGGAAAGCGCAGAAAGTTGAGTCAACGTTACATTGGGCCATTCAGGATTCTAGCTAGAATTGGTCCAGTAGCTTATACGTTGGAGTTACCTGAAGAATTGAAAGGGATTCATAGTACTTTTCATGTTTTGAATCTTAAGAAATGTCTAGCGGAAGACGATATTGTAGTTCTGATGGATGAAATTCAACTTGATGATAAGTTGCATATGATCGCAGAGGCAGTGGAAATCGTATATCGAGAGGTCAAGCGACTTAAGCAAAGTCAGATACCTATCGTTAAAGTTCGTTGGAATTCGCAAAGAGGTCCAGAATTTACTTAGGAGCGTGAGGATCAGATTAAGAAAAAGTACCCTCATCTCTTTACGAGTAAGGACGAAGCAAGGAAGAGCTGATAAGTCGAGCTGAGCACCGGGATGGCGCTCCCTAAAGGAGGGGAGAATGTAACAACCCGAGTTTCAGTCAACGTTTATCCCGAGCTATGATAATTATTTTTCTACGTAAATGATTTTAGTCGTGTATGCTATATGAGGTTTGGTGAAAATTTCCATTTATTGGGTAATTTCAAGCGTGATTGAGTTTCTAATTGTTTTTAGCGTCCGTGGAAGTTAGAAAAATTTATGTTGTCGCTCCGAGAGCGTGATTATCTTATTTTTGTATTTTATGGTTTTTCCCCGAGTTTTTGTGAAAACCGTGTTTAAAGGTCGTGTTTTACGTGATTTAACGTTCTATTAAACGTTTTAAAGTAAAATTAGTAGGACGGAATAAAAATATTTACGAAAGTAATGTGACCCGAGTCTTTGGTCGGTTCTATAAACGAAATAAACACATTGTACTAATTTTGAAGGACTAATAAGAAGGAAGGACCAAAAGTGCCAAAGTGTCAAACTTATTTCCTATAAATACAACCCTTATACACACTTATAATTTCTTTACCAAAATTTTTACTCTCTTCCTTCCTCTCTTGAGTTCACGACCGGCCAAACAAACACCCACCCATTTCCGGTTGATTTTCGACATGCAATAATATCTAATTACATATTCTTAATCCTTGTATCAAGGCCTACACATCCCACTAAAAATATTTCACATGCATTAAGTTTTGAAGAAATTTGATTTTGGGTTTGTTCTTGAAGTTTTCGAGTAAAAGGGGTATTCAAAAGAGCTAGATTAGTGTTGTAGTAAAGCTGGTTTAGTTGAAAAAGGGTTTGTTTTGGTGTTTGGGTGCTCTTCTGATTTCGAACCACAAGGGGGAAATAAAACAAGTTTTTGTTATAGCTTTGTGAGTATCCTAGTTACATTTTTATGTGATTAATTTGGTGATATTGCGTATTATGTATTGCATGTTATAAGATTCAAGTGCGGAAATTATTGAAAGCGTATTTGGTTATTAATTGAAGTTTGATGGTTTTGGTATAATTACATAGGCTAGTTAAACATGTTTTGATAGTTGGGTTAAGTAAAAAATGTCATTTTGATGGGTTTTGAGTTGACTAAGTTAGACCAAAAAGTTTGACCGCCTCGTAGCGAGTCGAGAAATTTTTGAAAGTTATTTTTGATAATGAAAAGTGATAGAGTTCGCCTTTTGCTATGTTTCGCTAGATGGATCGTCACGTAACTCTTAATAACGAGCGTTTTACGGCCAAGTCAAGTTTGGTTATTTTTGGGATAAAAGTCAACTACGAAGTTTGACTTTTGAAAGTCAAACTTGCGTTTACTTTTGAATATGGTTTATAATGAGTAATGGGTTTGTAGTGCTACTTAATTGATGACGAAATATAAAGTTCGAATTATATTATCCTTACTTTCGACCACTTTCTAAAAATAGAAACTTTATGGAAAACGTTGTGATATTGTTAGTGCGTCAAAGGGAAATGTCTTACGTCGCACTTGGAGATTTTAGTATATGATTGTATATACGTAATAGTGATATATATATATATATATATATATATATATATATATATATATACACGTAATATGAATTATTTTGCTTTTAGTCACGTATCGCTATATATGTATTATATAGGTCGCGGTTGAGACGTGGAGTTATTTGCACTTGTTGATTTGATTGAATCGGATCTTTTGCTTAAATTGAGTTCATAGCCTCTCATTTTAAATGCTTTGAATGTTTTATAAACCCGCGAGGAGGATTCATGTTTGTTTTATAAAATCGAACACATATGATTTTATGGTATGCTGGACCCGATTATGAGATTGTTTCCGCATAAGTAGCTATTGTCGAAGTCCCTTATTTCATGAACCGTTAATTGCCTTGCGAGGTGAACGCTAATGCATTAAATAGATCTATTGGGTTTGACAACCCCGTCCGGGGTATGAATCCTTTGTAAACACCCTGTCAAACGGACGTGTTGTAGTTAGAATATATGACAATAATACCTTGTTCTGGGGAAAATTAGCATATGAAAAGATATATGTTTGTTAACGTTCGGTGTCATGAGCTTAATGCGTGAAAGAAAAGAGATGTTATACATTGTATTTGTTGCAATGTTTTCCCGAGAACTAATTATGTGTTCAAAAATTATTTCTTCTGGATTATTTTAAACTCTATGAATTTCACTCAACAATTTGATGACGTTTTAAACATGTTTTATCCCAGGTAACCAAGGATGAAGGCAACGATGGCGTAGAGGTGTCATGCGTGTGATGATTTTGGTGAAAGACTACTTATGTGTTCATTGTCTTTCAAAAACAATATCTTAATGTGTTTTAAAACAATGTCTTTAATTTGAAACAATTGTCTTTCAAATGTTGTATGGTTGTGGTTACAATTCCTGTGGGGACCTAAACGTGCATTTTCTCTGATTAATAATAGAACACATGTTTGTAAAACGTCTCATTTGGGTCGTTTTCTATTGTCTTTATGTATTGTGCTATTTAGTAACACCCAATTGCTATTTTTGCTGCGCAATCCAAAGTTGGGGGTGTTACATGGTATCTCTCATAAAACATCGGTTGCGCGATCTCCACAACAAAATGGTGTTGTTGAAAGGCGAAATCATACTCTTGTTGAAGCCGCTCGAACAATGTTAATCTACGCATAAGCTCCTTTATTTCTATGAGCCGAGGCAGTCGCTACCGCATGTTACACCCAAAACTAATCCATTATATGACACCGCCATGGAAAAACTCCTTATGAGCTCTAACATGACAGAAAACCCAATCGATCTTACCTTCATGTCTTTGGTGCACTTTGCTATCCAAACAATGATACTGAGGATTTAGGCAAACTTCAAGCTAAAGCCGATATAGGTATTTTCATTGGATATGCACCCAAGAATAAATCTTACCATATCTACAACTGACATACCAAAAAAATATTGAAACCATCCATGTCGATTTTGATGAGCTGATGACAATGGCTTTTGAACAACTCGGTTCAGGACCCGGACTTCAATCTTTAACTCTTGCAACATCTTGTGCAGGACTCATTCCAAACCCTATTCCTCAACAACCTTGCATTCTACCACCAAGAGATGATTGAGATCGTTTGTTCCAACCTATGTTCGATGAATACTTCAATCCTCTAACTATTGCTGTCTCTCCAGTTCCAATCGCTGATGCACCAAGAGTTGTTGATTTAGCTGATTCACCTGTTTCTACGTCAATTGATCAAGATGCTCCATCAATAAGTATCCCATCAACACAAGATCAAGAACATTCTCCAATTATTTCTCAAGGTTTTGAAAAATCACCAAAAACACCACATTTTCATAATGATCCACTTCACGAATCTCTTCATGAAGACTCGAATTCTTAAGGATCGTCATCCAATGTGAGACCAATCCACACTCTATTCGAATCACTTGGTAGATGGACTAAGGATCATCCTATAGCAAACGTGATCGGTGATCCTTCTCGTTCTATCTCCACCAGAAAGCAACTACAAACTGATGCCATGTGGTGTTATTTTAATGCCTTCCTAACTTCAGTCGAACAAAGAACTTCAAACAAGCAATGACCGAACCGTCATGGATCGATGCAATGCAAGAAGAAATTCATGAATTTAAAAGGCTACAAGTTTGGGAATTGGTGCCATGTCCAGATAGAGTCATGTTGATCAAACTAAAATGGATTTATAAGGTCAAGACAGACGAATTTGGCAGGGTGCTAAAGAATAAGGCAAGACTAGTTGCTTAGGGATTTAGGCAAGAGGAGGGTATCAATTTCGAGGAATCATTTGCACCGGTTGCAAGAATAGAGGACATTTGTATCTTCGTAGCAAATGCAGCTAACAAGAATATGACGATTTTCCAAATGGATGTAAAAACGGCTTTCTTAAATGGCGAGCTTAAAGAAGAATTCTACGTTTCTCAACCAGAAGGATTTGTTGATCAGGACAACCCATCTCATGTGTACAAGCTTAAAAAGGCTCTCTACGGTCTCAAACAAGCACCACGTGCATGGTACGACATGCTGTCAAGTTTCCTCATTTTACAACATTTCTCTAAAGGTGCAGTGGATCCAACACTCTTCACACGAAAAGCAGGAAATGACTTATTACTGGTATAAATTTATGTTGACGATATAATATTTGCATCCACTAATACTGCTATGTGTAATGAGTTTGCTAATCTGATGACCACTAAGTTCAAGATGTCGATGATGGGGCAGATGTCATTCTTTTTAAGATTACAAATATCTCAAAGTCCCATAGGCATCTTCCTAAACCAATCAAAATATGCTTCTGAAATTATTAAAAAATATGGTTGCTAACTAGTGATTCTGTAGACACGCCTATGGTAGAAAAGAGTAAATTGGATGAAGATCTACAGGGGAAACCAGTTGATGCTACACTTTACCGTGGCATGATTAGATCCCTCATGTATCTGACATCCAGTAGACCTGACCTTATTTATGCAGTCTGCTTATGTCCTCGGTATCAGGCAAAGCCTATCGAAAAGCACTTAAATGCGGTTAAACGGATCTTTTGATACCTAAAGGGAACCATTAACATGGGTCTCTGGTACTCGAAGGATATCGGTATGTCTCTAACAGCATATGCAGATGCAGATCACGCGGGGTGTCAGGACACTAGAAGCAGTACATCAGGAAGTGCTCAATTCTTAGGTGATAAACTTGTTAGCTGGTCTTCAAAGAAGCAAAAGAGCACTGCGATATCGAGTACAGAGGCCGAATATATTGCCTTATCTAGGTGTTGTGCTCAAATCCTATGGATACGTTCATAGCTAACATATTATGGTTTTCAATTCAATAAGATTCCTCTGTACTGCTACAACAAAAGTGTGATTGCTCTATGCTGCAACAACGTTCAACATTCAAGAGCCAAGCACATCGATGTACGCTACCATTTTATAAAGGAGTAGGTGGAGAATGGAATTGTGGAACTCTACTTTGTTCGGACGGAATATCAACTGGCTTACATCTTTACCAAACCCTTGCCAAGAGAAAGATTCAAATTCTTGATCGAAAAGCTCGGTATGAGAAGCATGTCTCTGGAATTGCTAAAACTTCTGACGGAGGAATAGGACGAGTAAAGGTGGTTACTCGCGGTATATCCTGTAACATATGTACATAAGAAAACATAAAAACACAAAAAAAATTATAAATTTTTCAAAAACAAAATTAAAAATTAAAAAATCAGAAAAATATAAAAATATGTATCTTTGGCATGTATTCTGAAAATCGATAACCTTTACGGCCTTAGAAATGTCATTTAATAATGATACGAGGCTGTAAATAAAGTTCGAGCAGAAGTTCAAAAGCTTTTAAACATGCCAAAAATGGCTTGCTATTATTTCCGATAGCAACCCGGTCATCATCTTCAAGGCAAGTATTTCAAAAAGAAAACTTGACCTCTCAACGGGAATTTATTCTCGGGCATGGTCTACTTTATGACCATGCAAAGGCTTGTGTTTACTTTGCAACACAACCCGTGCCTTCTTTATTCATAAGTATACGTGTCAGTGCGCTTATGTGTCAAAATAAGAGAAATCCTATTTTTCATGGTGTTGATTTTTCAAAAATAAAATAATCATCTTAGTAAGTCATCACAAAATGATATTTCAAGGCATTTGACCACTCAAACAACGACTACAACTCTTTAAATAGAAAAAGGTTCATTGTTAGAAAATGTTAAATTTCTTCTTCAAAATCATCAAGGATTAAATGGAAAAAGGTTTTAAACAATAACGGGGTTATCAATTAAAGAGGAGTTAATTAAATTTAACTTATTTGTGTCTAATATGTTATGTGTTTATGCCTTTAGGGAGTAAATAGCAAAAAATAAGTAGCTAAGCATTATAGTGTAAACTTTAGGGACTAATTGTGCCATTTGTGAAACTATAGTATGCCTTAGTAAACTTAATAAGAAAAATAGAAAAGTTTTAATAGCTTAGGGGGAATTTGTGCCAAACTCATAAAGTTTTAACACAAACACCCCCTTTCCCCCTCTCTCGTCACTGTTAACACACACACTTAAAAATATTTTTCCCTCCTCACCCCAAAATCGTCATAATCAAGAACTCGAGATTCAGACCATATCAAGACTAGAGGTAAACTACTAACATGTTCCTTATCATCTAAACAACTTATCTACAAAAGGAATTAGGTTGTAACTCGATTGTTTGCTTGAAATCCTTAGAATTTGGCTTAGGGTTAGTGAAAATCAAATGTCGTCCAAATCCAAAATTAGTTGAGGGGTTTTGATGCCTAAGGTGTGTAGTTTGCTCGACTATAACAGTTTTGAATGAAGTTATCACATGGTTTTGATTTGCTTGATTCTTGGTGCGAAAAAATTAGGTGTTTGGAAATTACTTGATAATTGTGATGGGTTTATGCTTTATATGTGCTTGTATGTTTATGTAAATGCATTTGAGTGAGAAAATCTAATGCTTGTTTGTAAAGTTTATGTGTTTGAGAAAAACGAGTGAAAAGTTACTCGTTTTGATCTTTATATGAATATTTTGTGGATGATTGATGTTATAAATGCTAAACGATGTTCATATATGCTTGGTTTCACAATGTATATTTGTATACGGTACAAAAATTAAGAAAGTTTATAAAATAAAATTATAACCGCATTTTATCATTCTACTAAGACGGCGATTTATACATGACCACATAGACGACGATTTATACACGGGCCAATAGACGGCGATTTATACATCAAAATCTAGAAGGCGATTTATACATCAATCTCTAGACGGCGATTTATACTCAAAATCTAGACGGCGATTTATACATCAATATCTAGACGGTGATTTATACACTAAATGTCAGACGGCGATTTATACACATGACCAATAGACGGCAATGTTAGACGGCGATTTATACCTATGACCATAGACGGCGATTTATACATGGTTCTAGATGGCGATTTATACATAAGTTATAAAATTGATTTTTTCCTAAATGTTTTAACTTGATAACTCATTTTAGGTTAAATCTTTCTTATAATTTATGAAAGTTGCTAAATTGATCATGTTTGACCAATTGTTAGTCACTTGACCTTTAAGTTGACCTTCCAATTAATGTCATTCGTCCTATAATTTAATTGAATGCCTGATAATATGTGATTAAGTCTGCCTAGTTAATATATATGAATTACCTTGCATATGAATTGTATTGGAACATTCTTAGCAGAAACATGAATCCTATTGCAACTCAACAAGTTGCTCTCGACAATGCTTTAGTCCCTCCTGAGAAGAGAATAAAGATTGAAAGATGCAATGCGAGAATTGCATTCAGCAAGCCACAAAGAGAAGAAACATATCAAGTCACTTTGGAAGCTCTCAAGCTATCTCCTTGCTATCCCACGTTCCTGATCACTGCTGAAGTCCCTGAAATCTACATGCATCAATTTTGGAACACCATCACCAAGATCAGAGATACATATGCATACAGTTTCAAGCTGGATAAAAAGAAATGTCCCGTTGATACTGAAGTATTTAGTGAAATTCTTCAGACATGTCCCAGAATTCTCAACCAAGACTTTATTCCTTCAGAAGACATTCATTTACGAACTTGGCTATTCTGACAAGTGTAATATGTTATCGGCAATTCATACTGATCAAATGCACCAGCCGTGGAGAACATTTGCTGCAATCATCAATAGGTGCATCTCTGGGAAAACAACAAGACTTGATAGACTCAGGGAATCACGAGCTCAAATCTTGTGGGGTATGTACAATAAGAAGAATGTTGACTTTGTTGCTCTGCTCTAGGAAGACTTTATGTATGGTTGAACCCAAGAAAGCAAGGAAATTTAAGAAAGTTGCTTCACCCTCAAGAAAACTGTCTCCTGTCCTAGAAGCAAAACTTGTCAAGAAGACTAAACGAGTTAAGAGACCTGCCAAGAAGTCTACTACTACGCCAACAACAGGTGTCGTCATCAGAGATACTCCTGGTGTGTTTGTATCAAAGAAGAAAGCACCAACTAAGGGTGATATAGGCAAAGGTATGGAATTACTTTTTGATGTAGCATTATTGGAAGCTGCTCAAGTAAAAGAAGCTCTAAGGAAAAGCAAGCTGGAAACTCATAAGGTTTAAGCTAGTGACTCAAGTAAGGGAGTTGGTTCCCAACTAAAGGTTCCTGATGAGTCAGAAGATAAGATAGTTGGTACAGATGAAGGAACTAGTACTAAACCAGGGATTCCCGATGTACCCACATATGAATCCGAGAGTGAAAATGAATCATGGGGTGACAGTCAGATGATTAAAGCAATGATGATGATGATGATGACAATGATAGTGACAATAAGGATGGTGAAAGTAAAGACGAGGATGGTAATTCCGATGCTGATGATAATGAAAGGACTGATTCAAATAACGATGATGAGAATCCTTCCTTTACTCTAAAAGACTATGACAAAGATGAACATGATGAAGATTATGAATCTAATGATGATTATGAAAATGTGTATGAAGAAGAGGATGATGATCTGTATAAGGATATGGACGTAAGATTGTTAGGTGTAGAGCATGATAAAGAAAGGAAAGGTGATGAAGAGATGACAGATGCTGATCAGAATGTTTCTTAAGAAAAGTCATATGAGCAAGTCGTATAAGATGCACATGTGACACTCACTTCAAAAGACTAAAAGTTCAAAGCAAAGCTCCTCCATTTTATCCGACTTTGCTAGTAAATTTCTCATATTAGAAAACATTCCACCAACCGTTGATGAAGTTGCTTTTATGATGAATGTCAAGATTCGTCAGGAAGAATCAAGCACTCAAGCACCCTCTCTTTTTACTGTGCCTGAGACGGCTATCCTAGAAACTGCTACTGCACATACTATAACCATTCCTCTAACTATATCAATGATCACTCCTCTTCCACAACTGACGACACCATCTCCTGCACCAACAACCATTCCAACTACAACCTCAATTCCTGCACTTCTTGATTTTTCTTCCCTATTTGGATTCGATCAAAGAGTTTCTACCTTGGAAACATAGCTGTCTCAACTCAAACAAGCTGACCATTCTGCACAACTCCTCGAATCTGTCAAATCTCAACTTCCAACAATGGTGGATGACCTTCTAAGTACAAGAATTGGATACACTACTCGAACAGCTCTCCAGATATACACTAAGGAATTTAAAAAGAAAGCTCAAGAAGAAAGGAAGTTATACATAGATGTTGTTGAGAAATTAGTAAAAGACATTATAAAGGATGAAGTCAAAAGTCAACTGCCTCATATCCTACCTAAGGAAATACCCGACTTTGCTACTCTTATGATCCAAAGTACTGTTACTGAAACACTTGAGAATGTTGTTTTGGCTAAATCTTCTTCTCAATCGCAATCGACATACGAGGCTGCAACATCTCTCACTGAGTTTGGTTTGAAGAAGATCTTATTAGACAAATTGGAGAAAAGTAAACCGTATCAAGCTGCTGAAGCACACAAAAACCTCTACGATGCATTGGTCAAATCTTATCAGCTCGACAAGGATCTCTTTAACTCATATGGTAAAGCATACTCTATAAAGAGAAGCCGTGAAGACAAGGACAAGGATGAAGACCCTCCAGCTAGACCAGACCAAGGCACCAAGTCTCAGCCAAAATCATCTGGCAAGTCTTTGCAAGCAGAGGAACCAGTGTTTGAGACAGCAGATACTGAAATGCCACAAGATCTTAGAGATGACATGGGTAATACTGAGGATCAACCCAATGTTGAGGCAGCCTCTAAGCATGATTGGTTCAAGAAACCAAAAAGACCTCTGACCCCTGATCCTGATTGCAATGTTGGAAAATAAATTGATTTTAGACCTTCTCAGACTTGGATCAGCCAAATTACTAAAGCAGAAAAGCCTCCTCTCACTTTTGACAAACTGATGAGCACTCTGATCGACTTCTCAGCATTTGTTATGAATCATCTGAAGATTGATAATCTGACACAATAGTATCTTGTTGGACCAACCTTCAATCTACTCAAAGGGACATGCAAGAGTCAAGTAGAACTTGAATATCATTTTGAAGAATGCTACAAAGCTATCACTGATCGTGTTGACTGGACTAATCTCGAAGGTCATCAATATACATTCGATCTTAGCAAGCCGTTACCATTGATTGAAGTTCAAGGTCGTTAAGTAGTTCCTGCTGACTATTTTATCAACAACGACCTCAAGTATCTAAAAGGTAGAAGCCTAAGCAGGAAATACACAACTTCTACAACAAAAACCAAGGCTGATAAGTACCATAACATTGAAGGGATCGAAGACACGGTTCAAATGTTATGGAGTCTGGTGAAGGTTGCATATGACAAATATATCCTTTGGGGAATCTCGCATTGAGGTCCGAAATGACAAATGTTCTTTGGATTCATAAGACACATGAAGTCCACACATGATGTATACTCCAGAAAAAGAATCATTGCAGTAACCCATGTAAAAGTTATGAAGAAGTATGATTATGGATATTTGGAAGAGATCGAAGTACGAAGAGATGACAACACGCTCCACAAGTTCAAGGAAGGCAACTTCCCAAATCTTAATCTGCGTGATATTGAAGATATGCCGCTTATCTTGGTTCAGAATAAAATCTCAAACCTTGAAAGGGATGTCATCTTTGACCTAAATGTGGCATTATGGATATTCACCAGAAGCATTGTCATTCTTAAGCGGGTGGAAGACCTTCAACTAGGAGTCGAAAGCTACTAGAAGAAACTTAATATCACCAAGCCTGAGACTTTCAGACCTGACATCTCCAAACTGACATCATACACTGCATACAAAAACCCTCAAGGAATCATCTATCAAGATAAGCTCAAGAGAAACATGTTGATGCGCTCGGATGAACTCTACAAGTTCTGTGATAGCACACTCACATTTGTTCAAAGGGTTCTTCATGACATTGCTTCCAGCTTGGAGATGGATTACTTGCCAAAAAGAACATGGAGTAAACTAGAAAAGAAAAGGCCCCGCATCACGATCAAGGCGATCGATCAGCAGTTGTTTAAGAGAAGATTGATGAGGAATTTAGAGAAGTTCGTTGGAGGGAAGAATACGGAAATAACTTCAGACTGCTCGAACGGACAATATAACTTTGTCATATTGTGTCCTTCACCATATCAGGTTAATTTCTCGTATATTACAAATTTGTGAATATGTACATACGTAGCGTAAGACTAGAATTAGGTATATATATTGTATTTGAGTATGAATTTTCAAGAATTTCTTAGTAGAATTTCCAAAACAATTTTCAAATTAATCGGCACTAAAATACCATGATATTCCCCACTAAATTGAGGGAGCAATAAAATGTTCCAATAATTGGCTTGTAATAAACGTGGATATTTTTTTCCCTGAAACCATGACTAATAAGTCAATTAATATCCAAATATATCAAGAATTTGATATTTTTGATAAGTGAGAAAAGTGTATGTAAAATAAATCGCTAAAGAATGTGTAATTTAAGGACTCAAAGAGCAAGCATTCTATCTTCTCTTCATGCGCTAAACATTTTTTATTATCGATGCACATGTTGAGGGGGAGCATAACAAATGGTTTTATGGCTGTGAATGATACCAAAAGACCGACCATGTATTTAATTATTTGGAGTTATAAGGTGGTTAGGTATAGGTATTCGTTCCTACGATCCAGCTAGAACCGGAGGGATCTACCCAGGGACATTCTACTAGTTAGTGTAGAAGTCCATTGGTATGATATAAAAAAGGAGTAAAAGTGAGAATAAGGGAAAAGTGTCGACTGAGATGGAGCTAGTACTGGAACAAACCCAACAAGGTACTAGTTATGAAGTCTCAGTAAGCACTGAAGGGGTTGAAGAATTAAAATGAAAAGTTAAGATAAAGGGTAAAAAGAAAGAAGCCATCCTTATACATCTGTTATCAAGAATCACACAGATGATTGTTGACATTAAAGACTGACATCATTGACCTAGTGATGCAATGCACAACCTACCCTAGCCACTCAAAATCTCTCAAAATATTTCTGTTTCATTTCTCACGCAGATTACACGCATCTCTATCAACTTTCTCACTCTGAGTTAGTTGGTATTAAAAAGGTGGCAGTCTGCTCTAGCCTCCGATTACTAAAACCAAAGTGCACTATTGAGTCTATAGCCAAAAGAGATCATCTATAAATCTCATTAGGACACTTATCTAAAATATGCTTGCTAATTCATACAATGTGAAAAACAAGAAATATATGTCAAGAGTCCTACACATCATCCTTGAGATTTTGTCAAAACATCGGAGTGACACTTAAGTTGTCACAGTGAAGATGGAAATCCTGCTTGAGCCAACATCAAACAAGCTCTTGGTAGGTGACTTGTAAGATCCTACACGGATCAAACTTGTGATATTGGATATCTATTCGGTCCAGCTTATGAATTGAATGAATTTTGAAAAATATAAAACTGTTGGTGTGTCATAAAAACCATTTGCATCTTAACACACCGACTGATTTTCTAAATCAGTTTTTAATCTTATGTCCATGGGAAGCCTCACAAGGGTATCTGGGCATAGGAAAGCTGAACACGAATTGACGGCTTAATCGGGAAGATAGTAACTTACCGGTTTACTCTTACTGTGTTGTCTGCTTTGAGACGCTTCGGTATAGAGAATGGCTAGTACAGCTGTGAAACCCTGTCAAGGAGATTCTTCAGAATTCTACCTGATCACAGGCAGTATCTATATTGATCAACAGGGAACCATGGTTATTGCAACTATATTCGACGAAATTACAAAGCCACTTTCATCCATACTTGGTGATTATCACCAACCCTTTCATGCAGATAATCCTGATGGTCGCAGCTATTGGATCAATACAAGTCAAGATTCATAGCCACATGCTCATACTCGATCGACATACATAAAGACATCATGAAAGCTCAAGTACGTGTTTCAAGACTTCCACTACTCTTATACCGCACGTCCTTCTTGAAGCGACGAAGTGTTAAAGTTAAAGAACTTCAAGAAAGATGTCTTTTTCAAGCTTTCAATCTCAAGAAAGGGATGAGCATGTTTGTCCATAAGTCACAAGTACACAAGTACATAAGACAATGATAATATCTCAAGATGATGATAAGAGATTATGCTTGGTTGATGATCTCAAAGAAGCTCGAGTTCACATAAAGTCAAAGATCACTACATCATGTTCACAAGATAAAGTAAAGAAAACAAGTCTACGAGCACAAGACTGAAGACAAAGCATAGCATGCTAGGTTTAAGTTTTTGTAAAATGGAGTGACCTTCCTTAGTGGGAGATTGTTAGGTTTACGAAAAGTGTCGGTCACTTCTATTATATCGTTAGATAGCTCGTATAGTAATATTTGGAACCTTAATAAGGTAAATGGCCTAAGGCCCATGATAAACCCACTAAGGGTCCATATGGCCAGCCACTCTAGAGTATTTATACCCCTCTTCACACCTTGGAGAGGGTTGGTTGTTCGCTTTACATTTTTGCTAATCTAATATTTCTCTTTTTCCTTTCTCTCTCTAAAAGTGTTCATCCATCCTTTCTCTCTAGCTCTTCATACATTTGATTATGATTTTAGATAATATAGTATTCTACATAATCTACTTATAGTACATGTGATACAAGAAGTAGTAAACAGAATTACTCTTCGTCAGACTCTGCAAGATGTTTCAGCTCTTCTGATGTGATGCTTTACATACTGAGGTGGTTGATTAGAAATTTGAAGCCTTCTCTCGCGAGTGCTTTAGTGAAGATATCCGCCAGATGATAATCAGTCTTAACAAAGTATAGCTCAACAACCTTGTTTTCAACTTGCTCTTTAATAAAGTGGTATCGAACAACGATGTGTTTCGTCTATGAGTGTTGCACTGTGTTGAAAGATAAAGCAATGGCGCTTTTTAAGTCCGAGTACAATGGGATCTTGTTGAAGTTAAATCCATAGTCAGTTAACTTTGAACGCATCTAGAGGATCTGAGCACAACAACCGGACAAGGATATATACTCTGCTTTAGTTATTAATATTGCGGTATACTTCTATTTCTTGGATGACAGCTGCCAATCTTTTCTCCTAGGAACTGTGCACTTCCTGATGTGCTGCGTCTTGTATCTTGGCAATATGCATGGTCAGCATCTGCAAAAGCTGTTAGATTAAAACCAATGTCCTTTGGATACTACAGACCCATATTAATGGTTACTTTTAGGTACCAAAGACCCGTTTTACCGCAATTAAGTGCTTTTCGGTAGGCCTTGCCTAATACCAGGCACACATGTAGACAGCAAACACTAGGTCAGGGCGACTGACTGTAAGGAACATTAGGGATCTAACCATTTCTCGATAACGAGTATGGTCAACTAGAGTCCAGTTTGGATCCTCATTTAGTTTTTAATGTCCTACCATGGGGATGTCAACATCATCACATTGATCTAAACCATATTTTTGAGCATTTCAAGAGCATATTTAGATTTATTAATAAAGATGCCTTTAGGACTTTGAGAAATTTGAAGTCTAAGAAAAAAATAATATTTGTCCCATCATTGACATCTTAAAATGTTTGCTCATTAATTTTACAAATTTATCACAAAAGATTGGATAGTGGAAGCAAAAAATTATGTCGTAAACATAGATTTGTACCAGTATGAGATCATTTCCTTCCTTCCGAGTAAACAATGTCGGATCGACTACACCTTTAACAAATTTCTGACTGAGAAGGAATTTGGAGAGCAGGTCATACCATGCGCGAGAAGCTTATTTTAAATCATAAAGTGCTTTTTTCAATCTGAATACATGATTTGGATGATCTTGATTAGCAACCCCTTCTGGTTGACTCACGTACACCTCTTTCTTTAAAATCCCGTTCAAAAATGCCGTCTTCACATCCATCTGAAATACTTCCATATTCTTGTGTGCAACGTATGCTAAGAATATTCTGATGGCTTCAATGCGAGTGACTGGTGCAAATGATTCTTCAAAGTCGACCCCCTCTTCCTGACGATAACCTTTTATAACTAATCGAGCCATATTTTTCAGCACACCACCATATTCATCAAGTTTCACTTAAAAGATCCACCTTAAGTTGCTAATCATAGCTATGTCTAGTCTTGGTACTAACTCCCATACTTTAAGCTGCTTAAATTCATGGATTTCATCTTGCATGACTTTTATCTAGCTAGATTTGATCATGGCTTCTTTGTAATTCTTCGGCTCTTCTTTAGATAAGAAAACATGGAAATAGCACCATAAAGTATCTGTAGAAAGTTGACGTCTTATAGAAACAGGTTTTGATGGATCGCCAATGATTGTTGTAAACGGATGATCTTTTATCCATATTTCTGTGTTAATTGGAGGTTGTTGGAAAGTGTGCATGTTTGAGGTGTATACAATCCTTGAAGATAACTTAGCTGAGCTGGTATCCGTAGGAGCAAATGAATTTGTAAATGTGTTACTGTCAAACTCTGCAACTTCATCATTTGGTTCAACATTTATAGAATTAATTGGTGGAGATGAAGTTTCATTGTTTGATGAAGTACTTGGAAAGGGATAATCTTTATCAATAGAAGAAAAAGAAGATGCTCCAACTGTATCTGGTGGAAGTAGAGTTGCAACGAAAATAGGGGTAGATACAACACTTGGAGGTTTAAAGTATTCATCAAACATTGGTTGAAACAGCAAATCCCAGTCATTCTTTATAGGAGGTTTAGCTAATGTTGACGTAGTCTAGTTTAGCATGAGTCCTGAACTAATATGTCCAGAAGTTAAACCATGAATATCGGGTCCTGAACAGTGTTGTTCAGAAGCCATATGAGTAAGTTCATCAAATTGTACGTTCATTTTTTCCATTATTTGTCTGGTCCTTTTGTTGTAGATCTGGTACGCCTTCTTGGATGGTGAATAACTGATCAAGATTCTAATATCTGCTTTTAGTTGAAGTTTCCCAAGATCCTCAAAATCATTTGTTGGATAACATAGAGCACCAAAAATGTAAAGATACTTGAGTTCTGGTTTGCGATCTCTGAGCAGTTCATATGGAGTCTTATTGTAATGGGTATGGATAAGGGAGCGGTTTTAAGTATAACATGCAGTTGATACAGCTTTAGCCCATATAAATAGCGAAGATTTAGAGAAGATAAGCATGGTCCTTATAGCCTCTACCAATGTTCGGTTACGCCTTTTAACTACACCGTTTTGATGTGGAGTACGTGCAGTGGATGTATGATGAGTAATTCCAACCTCTTCCGTATAATTTTGTAGTGTCCGATTGTTGATCCCAATAGAATAGATCTTGCTTAGCTTGTATAAGGCTAAGTTGTGTTGAATAAATTAAAAAAAACTATGATTGAAACTTTGATTATGAATATAAAAGACTATGCGAAATCTAGTCAATGATACTAAGAAGAATTTCAATGAAACAGTAATGAATAAGATCAATAACAAATAGTTTATCAAACTTTCAGCCTCAATATAATACGAACACTCTTAATAGTGTTAAGGTTACAAGACCTTAAAGCTATATCGATATCAAAACAAACGATTTCTAGATATTTAACTCTATGCCCTAGGACCTCCTTTTATACACCAAAGAGTCATAACCAGCTTACAATATTTTCCTAAGTTATCATGATCTTCTAAACAAATAACTTATACGTATCTTTTACAAAAATATCTCATACTTATCACATAAGCAATCTTTATATTTTCTCTGATAAGTCTTTGATCTCTTCTCTGTCAGCATAAACTCTTCCAGCAGTTGTAATCTTTAAGCAAGCAGTCTTAATCTTTTTAGCAGTTGTAATTTTGTACCAGCAGCATTAACTCTGAACACTAGCAGTAGTAATTTATACACCAGCATCATTAACTGTGTACAAGCAGTAGTAACTACTTAGAATATTTTCTTCAATCTTCACCAGCAGTACTAACATATACTAGAAGTACTAAGTTACACTAGCAGTAGTGACTTTCTACTAACAGTTGTAACCTCATGTAGTCTTTGTACTAGCAGTATTAACTTCAACCGAGTAGTCTTAACTTTGTACTAGTAGTACTAATATATACTAACAGTAGTAACTGTGAACTAGCAGTATTAACTTAAACTAAGCAGTCTTAACTTTATACTAGTAGTACTAATATATACTAACAGTAGTAACTGTGAACTAGAAGTATTAAACTTTACTAGTAGCACTAACTACTTGGCATATGTTTCATCAAAGTTAATGAGCAGCACTAAGTTATGCATAACAGCAGTAACTCTAACCTTAGCAGCAGTAACTTCAAGATCATCAATGTAGGATCCCGTTAACACTTCATATCACGAATCAATCACGGATCAAGAACTAGAAATGAGAAAGAGAAAGTGAGTTGATTTAGAGAGAGAAAGAGGAGAGAGAGTTGAGAG
>BQNB010016726.1:0-60412 GCA_026074375.1 Tanacetum coccineum | reverse complement strand
AATGAAGACAAAGTTTTCAATCACGATGTTCTTGCTTCAGAGGAGAAATCTCCTCCTTTTTCATCACATCGGGGCTTTAAAGCTTCCAAGCTTTCTCATCATAAAAGCCCGATGTTGATTCATGGAGACAACACTCCTAATTTGGGTATTCGTCATCCCTATTTTTATCCCCTTTGACAAGCTCAAGTATGGGAGGATCGGGTCAAGCTCAGTGACCTTAAACAAGCGCTTCGTGGGTGGCAACCCATGCTTATCCATTCAATCTTCTTTCTATTTGCTAATAAGTGTATTGTTGTGAGGAGGCTCGCCTCTTCCATTATCTCGTGTTTTGTGTTTTATGTTGATTGTCTAGGATTTGCCCGGATTTTGAAGCCTCTCGTGCTCGCGGTTTTGTCCTTTGTTCACTCGAGCTTCAAATCCTCAGCTTCATTTGGGAAATCTAATATCCAAATCTTATCGACTAACGTTTATCTTTAGCATAATTCATAAACGGCTTAGGATTTGCGTAGAGACCCTTCTTAAAACATTGAGGACAATGTCTAATTCTAGTATGGGGGGATCTTCGATTTGATTGTGCCTGCAGCCGTTGTTTTCACGTAATCCCGTTTTTAACACCAAAATTCCAAAAAATTGAAAAATTTTAAAAATTTTCAAAAATAAAATAAGTTTTTTGTCACAATTTTGACTTTCCTGCTGGGTAGAATAAGAATAAATTTTAACTCAATCGAGCTTGTTGAGCTCTAGCTTGTTCCTTGACTTTTAGGCTAAGCGTTCGCGAATCTTCGCGAAGAACGAAAAATGATATAGTTAATTATGAGTTGGATGCTAAACAAGGATTATTTGGAAATCTTAAGAGCTCATGTATGTAATTTGTGGTTTTTTTCCCATAAGCTCCTAACCGGACTAATAATACGTGCTATTTTTGGAGATTAAACCTAAATCAACAATTTTTATGTAGTTGATAGCAATAATTTTAGTCTTAGTTCAAATTTATACTTAAATTTTTCAAAAAGAAGTCTTCTCTATATAATATAAAAAAATACATGAAAAATATGATGAAAAATGAAAAAAAATATATAATGAATAATAAATATAAACTGTGGGCTAATAAAAGTTTGCTGCATCTTGCCGGCTCACAACCGATGTTACAGCCTTCTAAAGAAAGCCCATAGTAAGAATAAAAATCCGAGACTGATAAAAGTTTGCTGCATCTTGCTGGCTCACAACTGATGCTGCAGCCTTCTAAAAGGTCGATGGTTACAATTGCATCAATGTTATGTTTAAATATTAAGTGTGAATTAATAAATGTAAGATCTTTTTTTTTAATTTAAATATGCTTTTGAACTTTGACTATTTCATTTTAAGTTTTTAAATAAGCTATGTATATACGGTAAGCTTAAGAGTTTTTGAAACCAAAGGTCCGTGAGTCCCCGATACTAGTCACTGTGGGGTGTCAAAAGTCTGGTCACTTAGCCGCAAGGTTGGGATGTGCCGAGACGAAAGTCGCTACATGGGATGATCTCGCCTTCAAACTCATTATTCTCGGGTGGAACGTGAAGCATGGAAATTTTGCAAAACGTTGATCCATAGTTGAAATTCGAAATGGCACATTCACCTAATATATAATAATTATCGGGAGTGAAAAGTTCACAAGTTGCAAATATGAGTAGTGTTAGCATCTTAACTTATATTTAATGGTGATTTCGTTTTAAGCTTGGTTTGGAATAAGTGAAAAGTCGGGAACGATGAATTTATCCTTTTTGGGGCATTTTAGGATTGAAATGCGTCTTGTTCTATGATCCCTAACAGTTATAAAATAACGAAAGTCAAACATGTTAGTTAGTTGCTTAAAAAGAAAAATACAAAAAAATGAGAAAAAGGAAAAATACAAAAATATGAGTGGGAATAAGTATATATATTTAAAAATGGTCAAAACGGGGCTTTTCAAAGCTATTGTTTCTTTAATTCCCCTTGATGAACACTTAGCTACTTTTTGAGGTAATTAGTCGAGGGGGATCGAAATTTTTAGTTTTCTTAAGTGTTTACTTATAGCATTGTGTGAGGACACGACAATATCTTAGTATGGGGGATTTTGGTATGTGCTTAAATACACATATCATTTTCTATTAAAAACGTGCTTAAATGACCAAAAACGTACCAAAAATACATTGTATTTGTATGTTTTGCATTTGTATTGTGCAGGTAGCGGATATCTAAGAAAAGGACAAAAACGAAGCCAAAACGACAAAACCAAGCACGAGAACGGAAAGAGCGTGAAGCAAAAGTCAAAGTCAAAAGTCAACCAAATTCAACTCCAGAAAAGTCAAAGGTCAAATCCGAAGCCGTAACCGAAGAAAAAGTTAATGGGCCAACCCGTACCCATCTAATGGCCCGGGTTAGCCCACTTATATACTAAATCCTTATAAAACCTCTTTTATACATACCGGCCCAACACAAGGAGCCCAAACCAATCCCCCTTTATAACAACTCGTTTACCCCAACACCCTTTTTAAAGTTAACTCTGTTAGTCCTTAAAAGGACTAACAGTGCAAACCAGTACAAACAAAAAGAACCAAAGATGCACCAATCAAGGACTATAATTGCAATACAACCTTATAAAACCAGGGACCAAACTTGCCCTTTTCCATATCTTTTAAAAATAGCGCGAATACTGTACATCTCCCACAACAGAGTGTGTGTCCTTTCCTCACACCAGACAAAACACTGTCCCCCTTTCTTCTCCCATATGTCGACCAACCCTTATACACACCTTATCCCTCCAAAATCAACCTTGGCAATCCTCAAGCACCCTATTCGACTAAGAAAGAAGACAAGAATTGAAGGGTTGTGATCATAGGACTTCAGCACCACTCAAATTTAATGGCTAAGATTGAAGTCTTGAAGCTCTCACACAGAAAACACAACTAGCACAAGTCCAAGAAGGAACTCGACTATATAAGTGTGTGTGTTTTCACACAGTAAAGGGGGTAGTTGTAGTTTTATTTTTATTTTTTTTAAATGTCTTAATTTATGTTTTTTGTCTTTACATTTCAAAGTATTGTAACCTTTCAAAATTCTAATGAAAATTTTAGTTTTATGTTTAAGCAAATTCTGTTTTTATGCATTTAAGCTCATCCTCATTTACAAGTTATTTCTATAAGTTTTTCTAAGCTTATAGAAACTGTTTTATTAATATAAGTTCATATAATATCTTCTATGAGTTTCATGTGTATTTGGAATCAAGAATTTGGAAATTCTAGTTTAAAGCACTTGGATGATAAGCTAGACAAGGATGGACTTATGGGGTATTTACAGCTTATGCAAATAAGCTGAGCTTGTAGACAATAGCTCATTTGAGCATTTATGTCCTTGTTTGGTGCACAGGACTAGGTACTTTACTTTTTCTCTTTTTAAGCTTATTTCTGCCTTGCTTATTTCCTGCTTATGCTCTGCTTTCTTATGCTTATTTAGTCTTTTGTTAGCTCATTGCATCTAGTTTGTTGATCTATTATTGTTTGATTTGATATTTCATGAAAACTGTCCAAAATAGCCAAAGTAGCTTATTTCAGTTCAGCTTAATTTAGTGCTTATTTCCTATCAATTTTAGCTTATTTGTCCTCTAAATGCTTAATGCTTTATCTGTTATTATTTTTCCTAGCTTAAATCAAAGTTTGGTAGTGTAAAAATGAGAAACCAAAAGTTAAAGGGGTGTTTGGGTTAAAGGCTCAAAACGGGTAAAAAGGGTAGTAAAACATTTTTGGGTCACTAAGTCATCATTAACAAGCTCTTTCTAGTCAATTTAATCTGTTTTTAAAAGTTTTAAGGATTAAAATCAAGTTTCAAAGTGAAATCTATATGTTCCTTTAAATTTGTGGATTTTAAAGTTTTCAATTTTTTTTGTATTTAAGTTTTGTTTAGTTAAGTGTAATTTTTTAGTAAAAATGGCTTTTTCAATTGCTTATTCTGGCTTAACCTGAGTTTCAAAATGCTTTTTAAAAGTTGATATGTGTTCTGTGAGGTCTAATTTCAATCTGTTTGGGGGTCTTAAGTTCATAAGGTTCTGTTTGATTGCTTATTTTTAAGCTCAATAGTAGTGTTTTGTTAAGATTGAAAAAGTTTCTAAGTGTTGTGATCTGAACAAACAGCTTTTTCATTAAGCTTTTTAAGGGCTTATGTGTGTTTCAAACTCATTTTTCTTTGTTGCTTATTATAGCTTATTGGCAAAGCTTTTTGGTGGTATAAACCATTAAGCCATAAGGTTCTATTTCCTAGCTTAAAAATAAGCTAGAAAATAGCCTTTGGGCTGTTTGGCTATCAGTTTTAGCCAAAGAAGCTTATTTGCTCTTTTGAGCTTATAGCTTATTGAGTTTGCTTAATTTGTTTCAATCAATGCTGTTGTTAGTTTATATTGTTTAAGTTTTTTTTAGCTTTTCAGTTGTTTTAGAGCTTATTTGGAGCTTATTTTGCTTTAAACTTAAATGTTGAAGTGTTTTTAGCATTTTCGTCGATTTAGCATATTTTTTAGCTCATCCTCTTTGCTTATTATTGTTTGCTCATGCTTAGGTTTAGCAATTTATTTGTTTAAGCTTATTTTCCCCTTTTCATTGCTTATTGTGTTTAGAATAGCCAACAGTTTAGTTTTAAGTTTTAAGTCAATAAAAAAACTCACAACCATCATCTTTAAGCTCATTTTCTGAGCTTATTATAGCTTTTTAAAAATAATCTCAAGTTTTAAAGTTGTTAGTTTTCAGCTTATTTATAACTTTGTTTTTAAAGTTTTTCAAAAAGAAAAGAAAAAAAAGGGAGTAGGGAAGTCAGGGATGAGCAAGGCTCGAACCCCTGACCTCTACCCACTCAACCTTTATAGCACCTCACACACGCACACACAAACCAACTCTGCCCTTGGGTCTTTTTCGGTTTTATCTTGCACAATTAAGTAGTTAACCACATTTTTAGCCCTTTTGTTTAATAAGCTGTTTTAGCTTATTTAACAGCTTATTTGATAAGCTGTTTTCTCCAGCTTATTTTTCTTAGATCCAGTTTTGTTCAAGCTACTTTTGTTAATTTTTTCAGAATTTTTATAATTAGTTTAGTATTTTTAATCATTTAATTTCATTAAAATCGTTTTTAATTCATAATAAATTATAAAAAAGTCAAAAAAATATAATTCTTTTTTAGAAAATTTTCTTTTATCAGATAGAACTTAGGAAAATTAGATTTACTTTCGTAGAGTTAAAATTGTGAAATTTGATTTTTTAAAGAACGGGTTTGAATCCCGTTCTCGTTTTTCGTGTTTTTAAGCTCAAATCACTTTAGTTTTTAGTCTAGTTTTCTTTATCCTCACATTTTAGTCACTTAGGGTTAATTAAAAGTTAAAAAATCATTTTAGGTTTAAATTTTGATAATTTAGTTTTTTTAAGTCGCGTTTTTACGTTCCCGTTTTAGGTTTTAACTTAAATTGCTTTCGTTTTAGGGTTTCTTTTACTTGTTTTTGCATTTTTAATTGTAGAAATAGAATCCAATCCAATCTTTGATCATTCAAGCATAAATTCTCAAACCAAAGCTCGATTTTCAAATTCACGCCTCGTCGGGACACGACTCGGGAAGGTTTTTGTGGAGTTTACTTTGGATAAAAGTAAATCTCTTTTAAAAGCCTTACGGAATATTTATCATTGACATTTTTGATTCTTATTATATATTTATATATTATATATATTTAATATATATAAAGGGTTGAATTTAAACGTGTCAGATCAACAAGTGGTATCTGAGCTTGTTGAGAAACTTTGAATAAGAAGAACTTTAACTCTACTCAAGATCTGTTAGTCAAAGAAAAGATAGAGTCACAATAAGAAACTACCCAAACAGTGTCTGCACTAAAACTTCTAGTACTCAAAACTGGGGAGTATAACCTGTGGAGCATGAGGATGGAACAATACCTTACTTTCACTGATCTTGCCCTTTGGGAGGTAATAGTAAATGGTGATTCAGTTTCACCAGTTGCATCAGCTAGTGCTGGTGCTGAAGGTCCTATTCCTCCTAAAACTGCTGAACAAAAGCTAGCAAGGAAAAATGAACTAAAAGCAAAAAACACTCTTATGCTAGCTATTCTTGATGAGCACCTACTGAAGCTTCATGCCTACAAAGATGCAAAGTCCTTATGGGAAGCAATCAAGGATAGGTTTGGAGGCAACAAGGAATCAAGGAAGATGCAGAAGACCATTCTCAAGCAGAATTATGAAAACTTTGATGCATCAAGTCAAGAAGGACTGGATAAAACCTACGATAGGTTTCAAAAGCTTATTAGTCAACTTGAAATCCATGGTGACGTTATCTCTCAGGAGGATGCAAATCTGAAGTTTTTAAGAAGTTTACCATCAGCTTGGAACAATATTGCTTTAATCATGAGAAACAAATCTGATCTTGATACATTGAGCATGGATGATTTGTATAATAATCTAAAGGTGTGTGAATATGAGATCAAAGGCAAATTAAGTTCAAGCTCAAATTCTCAAAATGTGGCTTTTGTCTCGTTAGACAACTCTAGCAGCACTTATGAAATAGTTAATACTGCTCATAGTGTTTTTGCTACTAGTTCTAAGGATCAAGCTTCTACTGCATCATATGACGATGATGTCATGTTTTCTTTCTTTTCCAACCAATCCAATGCCCCACAGTTGGACTATGAAGATTTTGAACAGATTGATGCTGGTGATCTTGAAGAAATGGATCTCAAATGGCAAGTGGCAATGCTTACCATGAGAGTTAAGAGGTTCATAAAGAAGACATGAAGGAAGATGGATTTAAATGACAAAGAGACTGTTGGCTTTAACAGGACAAAGGTTGAATACTACAACTGCCATATGAGAGGTCATTTTGCTAGAGAATGTAGGGCACCAATGAATCAGGGGAATAGAAATAGAGATGTGTCAAATTTATACATGGAAAACATAAAGTTTGAATGATAACAGTTTAGCCATCTTCAAGTCCGTGTCACTCCGTGCCATAAGATGTTCAGTTACCAGAGATAAACATGCTAAAAGGTCAACACAATGGTTGAGTGAAATTCATAGGTTTATAATAAATAGTGTGAATACAAAGTTCATCTTAAGAAGAGTGGTTACATTGTTATACACCATAAGTGTACTAATTGCAATGATTGTTACAATTATTATGGAAACAGTATTAATTGCGTTCTAAGCTCATGCACTCAAACTGACTAGTATATATACTATATATATATCTATATTGATATATATTAAAAGATAATGGCCCCAGGTAGGTAATTGACATATACCTATGGAGTTTCAAATATAGTTGCGTTTGGTTACCTATCGGTACAAACGGGTTTGTCAATCCCAAATAGGCCTATTCACAATATTCATGTTCACTCGCAAGTGATTAATGGTCCATTTGGTGGGGGTCTTTTGGCATAAAGGGACTTAAACAACAGATGCATTATATTCCAAGATTTCAAACATTTAGAAAACACTTGTATTCATGGTTTATAGCATGTATCCCCCTCACGGGTTTATGAAATAGAAGATTTAAAAGTGAGGCTATAAACTCACCTTAACAGTATAGGGAAATCTGATTGATAGCAAAAGTATATCAAGTAAAAGCAACGGCTTCGTCACGCAACCTTGGGGTGATATGTCTGTCAAGTCTTAGTGTGATAGTTATGTTTCAAAACTTCTTAAAGTTTTAACGATATATCTTTGATTTATTAATTATGGAAATATTGTATCGTTGTTCGGGCTATCATAATCCAGAGGCCATGTAGTATCATTTGAGGAGCCAGGGCACTTTAAATCGTAAACCCAGCAAACTCGTCAAAACAAAAACTCAAATGAAACCCTTCATATGAAATTTCCTAGTAACGTGATACGATAAGATTTTAAGTTTCTTCAAAAGTTAGTTGATGATAATTTATGTTAAATATATAACGAAATAATGCGTCGATTTATGATTAATAACGATAAATGTGTCGGGTGTTTAATAAAATCGATTTTTATATATTAAATATATATTTTTATAATTATATAAAAATAGATATCTTATATTTTAGTTTGCAAAATTGGCATTATATACCTCTTGGTTTATAAACTTTTACAACTTTGTCCTTTATTATATAATGTATATATAATTTTAAACTTTTAACTTTAAAACTTGGTAAAATAGGTCTTATTAGGTTATAACTTTAGATAATGATATTTTCAGCCCCCTTTAGATATAAATTCAGAAAGTTTAGATATATCACCCCTTATACATGGAAAATATTGCAAAACAAGTCAAAAAGCCATGCAAGCTATATTTTAGATTCCAAAAGATATTTGCAGGTTAGAGTTATTGAATAAGCTAAAATAAGCATGTTTCTAACTACAAAATTCTAGAAAAAAGGTTTCGTAGCTAGAAAATAAAAAAATGGGTCGTTATTAGGTTTTTACAAAAAAAAAATGGGTTGAGGATTCAGGCTTCAAACAAGAGTTCATATATGATTTTAAGAGTATTATGAACATTCTAATACAGAATTATAATCTTATTTGAACAATATTTTTGAGTTACTTTGATGCTAAATGGGTGAATGGGGGTTTATTCGAGTTCGTCACGCTAGTAACGACTTCAAGGGTTCTTTTCTCTTGATTCTTGGCTTCTATTCTGAGCTTAGGGACTTCACTTGATCTTATACTACTGCTATAGAATAGCTAGAACTCCATTTGAGTGTGTGTGTTTGAGTTTAAAGGATGAAATGAAAGGGTTGCTTGTTTTGGCTATTTATAGTGTTCAAATGAGCTTGGTGCCCAAGTTTTCTTGTTGTGGGGATCAAGGGCTGCAGAGTGGGGATTAAGGGATGCTAAGTGATGAGTATTGAGGGCTAGAAGACTATGAATGCAAGGTGTTGAGGTTTTAGGGGGGTTCATCTACAAAGGAGTAACAAGGAGGTGACATTACTATACTTAGTGGCCAAAGGAGGTGAATAAGGTGCTTGTAAGCTGCTTGGTGATGTGGTGGTGATGTCATAGAGGTGCTAGGGTGCTTGGTTGGTTTAAAAATGGGTAAAAATGAAGTAAAAAGGGTGTCGGGTAGGTTTAGGGTTTCGGGTTAGGATTTTTGGTTTTAATTCGAGTTAGGTTTAGGGTTTAAGATAGTTTAAGGTTTAAGATTAGTGTTAGGAATAAGCGCGTAAAAAGCTAAAAAGCTATGACAGTTTGACCCTTTTTTGTACAATAAGCAAATAACAAGCTAAGTTGTGGCTTTTTGACTAAATAAGCTTTTAAACTAGAAAAATGAGCTATCCTAAGATTAAGCTAACACTAATAAGCTAATTCTAGTTAAATAAGCAAAAACAGATCAGAAGAAAGCTGAAATTGGCAGAATAAGCTTTATGAGCTTAATGCCTTGTTTTTGCTCTTTTCTAGATTCTTAAAAAGCTATAACTATGCAAATAAGCTTCAAACAAACTAAGCTAACATTAAATAAGCTAAAGCTAACCTAAATAAGCAAATGAGAAAGGGAATTAAGCTGCAAAAAGCTTAATAAGCTACTATCCTAAAAAGAGTGCAAAACAGACAAAGGGGCATCTTGAGGCTTATTTTTAAGCTCTCAAAAGGGGTCCCTGTGGGAAAATGGGCCCACAGCTTAAAAGTATGGCCAAAAAGCTCCAATAAATGGGCCCACGCTTAAATGTATGCCAAAAAGCTCCAATCTAAAAGCGGGGCCAAAGTGGCTTTGGGCTTTGAATAAAAACACCACAATTTAGCAGATAGAGGAGGTTGAAATTGGGATAAAACGTGGGCTTGCTGGGGAGTAAGAGGGGTACAAAAGCTTTTTTGGTTTTTTTTCTTTTAAAGAAGGGAGGGGTTTGGGCAGGGGAGGGGAACCAAAAATGGCTATTTGGTAGGCTTAAAAATAAGAATAGGGCGAAAGAAAGCTCTCTTATATATTCGTTGTATTAAAAGTATTTAAACTGATTTATGTTTAGGGGGTTTCCCATATGTTGTATTCTCCATAGATGATTTTTTCCAAAATCTTAAATAAAACAAAAACTTATGGGAGGGCTTATAGCATGAAGCTGCCTTGGTATTTTAAAAGAGCTATTATGGGATGGTCTAATAAAAAAAAATTCTAAAGGGGGGGGGTCAGGGATGAAATAACTTCCAATTGGGAACACTTAAATATGTTACTTAACAACCTTAACTTGGGGGCATTTTTTGGGTAACTGGATAAGGGGAGGGGAATAAAACAAGAATTATAAAAATTTGGGGGGGGGGAGTCTTTTTATATTTCAGTCTTTTTCAAGAATCAATAAAAACCCATTTGATTAAGGCAATGATAAAAAATAACTTTCAGGATTTTTATTACTATTTAGAAAAAATGGGGATTACAAAAATTTTTACTTATGAAAACTTTTAAAATAACTGTGAAAAAACTGAGATATAAAATCAACTTTAAATTATGGTGTTCAATAAAAAAGTTGGATTTATTGCCAAAGTGGTTTTTTTATTTACCCAATTTGGACCCATTATTAGGGCCCTTCGTGGGGGGCCAATAACCATCCCCTTTATAATTCTAAAAAAAAATCCAATTTAAAAAAAGCTATTACAGGCTTAATATTAGGCATTAGGGGAATAGAATTTAAATCAATAACAGGATTAGGGGGTATGAATATTTAAACTGGGGGAACTAAGTTAAAATGCTTAACTATTTTGAGAATATAGCATATAAATTGAGATAAAGCTATAGTGGCAGTACTTAAAACTAATTAATAAGGGGCCGTGTTTAAACTAACAAATTGGATTTTAAAAACTAAAGGTTTAAAATGGGACCTTTTACAATTGCTAATTTAATAGAAATTATTAAAGGTTAATAAGAGGGGGACAGCGACAAATTAAGTTAAGGTTAAGGTACTTTAAATTAAGACAGAGTAAAAAGCATTTGCTACAGGCTTTGGAGTTAATAAGGGAGGGGACAAATAAAATGAATAAATACCCTTTTGGATTACCTTATGCTTTTGGACCGGAGTGTTCATTAAGCTCAAAAGAGCTTTATCTAGCTAAAAAGGGCCCAATTTATTTACCCCCATAGGGGGGGGGGGGCCCATCCCGCATAGGCTTAAATCCATCCAAAATATTGGCTTAAAATGAAACTCTTTTTTTTGTAAAAATTTTTTGATATAAGTAAAAACTTTAATTGTTAAATCGAGATTTTTAAGGCTGTTAATCTTCGGACTTATATTAATGAAAAAAATGGAGTATACCATAGGGCTAAATATTTAATATACAAAAAATAAGATTTTAGGGTTAGGGGTTTTGGTTTTGACAGTTTAAGTCCCTAAGGTTGGTTGGGATTTTCATTGTTAGTCCTTGGGGTGATACAGGTTTGAAAACTTGGCAGGATTGGCCCTCTAACCTATATAAGTTAATTACATAGGTGGTCCTTGTGTATTATAACTTTAGGGGGTTGGCAGTTTAGCCCCCTCAAGTTATACTTCTCTTGAATTGCAATTTCAGCCCTTGTAGTTTATAACCATGATATACAACTTTTGAATTGACAATTTTGGCCCCTCAAGTTGTATTTTCTTCACTTGGTTGACTTTGACTTTGTCGGGGTTGACTTTCCTGTTGACTTTTTGACCCTGACTTTTTACTTTTCAGCTCTTTTCGAATCCGTGCTCGGTTTTGTCCGATTTGACTCCGTTTTTCGTCCTTTTGTCGATATCCGATACCTGCACAGTATACAAAGCAAAACAAACATATTTTGGGTATTTTTTGTCTGTTTTTTGTCATTTAGGCTCGTTTTTTAAGCTCATAAGCTCTTTTCATAAGCTACAAGCTCGTAAAACTTACTTATTTTAGCTTATAGTAATAAGCTATAAGCTGCAAATTGATTTTGAGACAAAAAAATACAAAGATTATGAAATTTGGACTATAAATGCAAATCGTATATGCATGAGGGGTATATATTGTAACTTTTGAAATTATTAAACTTTCAGGCCAAAAGTGTAATTATCCTAAAGTTAAAATCACAAGGGCCTGTTTTGCCATATTTCTAAGTTAAGGGTTAAATGTTTAAAATATAATTAAAGGGTTAAAAGTGTAAATTAATATATACCAAGGGTATATATTATTATTTTCATATTCTCAAAGGTATAAAATGTAATATTTTTATATTAATTATAAAAATATAATTAAACATTATAAGACTTAATTTTATTAAAGCCCGACACATTTGTCGTTATCATTCGTCGATCGAAACACTATAAAATAATTATGTTATATATTTAACATAATTTAGCATCCACTAGCTTTTGAAGAAACTTAAAAAGATAAAATCCTATCATTTAAACTATAACGTATCACGTTACTAGGGAATTTCATGTGAGGGGCTTTCATTTGGGTAGACGTTTTGACGAGTTGCTGGATTTACGATTTAAAGTGTCCTAGCTCCTCAAACGTTTACTGCATGACCTCTGGATTATGATAGCCCGAACAGTGATACGATGTTTTCACAAACTAATAAACCAAAATCATTTACGTTAAACTTTATGAAATAAAGTTTTGAAACAATCAAACTAAGACTTGACATATTACCCCAGGTTGCGTGACGAGGCTGTTTACTTCCATTTGAATTAAATTTCAAATCAATCAACTACCTTATCAAAGTGGTTTCATAGGCACCACCTTGTATATGTTTTTCTAAATCCGTGGGGGCTACAGCAATAAACCATGAATAACAAGTATTTTCCAATGTTATGTATCTGATTATATTATTGCCATATAGTTTACTTTACTACCATTATCCTATAACATGAACCATTTAATCACTTGCGGTAAACACGAATATTGTGATAGACTCTATTGGGATTACGAATCCGTTGTGTTTTCCTGTACATGAGGTAATAAGCTGCACTATATTTGAGAAAAAAATAGGTTACTTTGGCAAGGTTACCTTTCCAAGAGGACATTTGTTTCCTCAATAATGTCATTAGGTGATTTCCATGTTAAGGGTTAGTGTCATGAGTTTTGGGCATATTAATATGTTGTTCCATGATAATTGTAATTGTACAATTATTACCACTTATGATGATTTGTATTCAACTATTACATTTGAAACCTGTGAATTTCACTCAACCTTTGTGTTGACCTTTTTAGTAGTGGGGGGGTATGTTTTATCTCAGGTAATTGAGCAAACTATAGCATGGAGTGGCGTTGGACTTGAGGACATCCAAACTTGTTATCATTCAACCTTTATGTTTTCAATGTATTTTGGGACCTCCTTTTGTAAAACTCTGAAATAATATTGAATGATAACTAAATTTTCCAAAACGTCTCTTTTGAGTCGTTTTCTATGATTATGACTGTTGATTCATGAAGTAATACCCCAATTTAGCTTCCGCTGCTATATGTCAAATAAGGGGGTGTTACAGATTGGTATCAAGAGCCTCGGTTATAGAGAACAAGGTTAAAACCTAAACTATAACCATTTTCCATCCAAGAAAGTCCTCCGTGCCACTACATTTCCTGAATAGTATGTAAAGATACATAACTATTATATAAATAACTTATGTTATTTTCCACTAGGTTGTTACAGAATTATGTCTACATCCACCCACCCTATTATCGTCCTATCTGATTCCTATATTGAGGATGCTTTTTCCTCTACGAATACTCCTGACTATACCCCGGCTTCACCGAACTATTTCCCAGCCTCACCGGGAAACACCTTTTCTGATCCTTCAGAGGATTTATCTAAGGATCTTTTGGCCTCGCTAGCCATCTCACCTTTTTACGATGATCCATATATGAAGGTCATGCAAACATTATATGCTACTAATGATGAATCACCTATTCCACCACCACAAGCTCCTATTGCTCCACTAACTATTTTGCCTCCATCTCCAGTGTTACCACCATCACCACTATTTGATCCCTGAGATTTCTTTCTACCCGAGGACATTCTGCCACCTCAGAAACGAGCCCGTTTCCTATCATCCTCCTCTACTGATTTTTCTGCCCCACCTTAGGTATTTGAGATGGGAGAGAGTTCTCATAAGACGCATCTGGAGCGCCATGAGGAACAGATCAAGACTATTTTGAATCACTTAGATGAGCTCCCTCTTGAGCGCATTGAGCACATGGAAGATAAGATAGAAGGTCTTGGTAATGGTCGAGTAATCATACAACGAGATTTTGACCAACTAGAAACTGAACTTCAAGAAGCCCGTACCCAGATTTCTGGATTTCAGAGAGAGCAAATAAGGCATGATGACGAGATTGTTCTTGCTCGCGTTAGGATTTCTACTCTGGAAATGATCATCGAGGATATCCAGGTTCGCCACCGATCAGATATGAGGAGTCTTCTGGACATGATCCAAGAGCTCAAGAACCACAAGGGAGGACCACCAGACTACTAGACTAGATCCTTATCATTTACAGCTTTTGTTAGAATCCAACCACTGGATGTGTGGCATAAATAATGACACTTGTCAAATTTTGACTATGTAAAATATGTAGACAAGTTGTTTATGACTTAATACAGACCTCGCTATTTATGATACCAATTTATGTATGTCATGGTTGTCTATCCTATATTTTGTAGTGTGATGTATCGTATCTTTATGTATCTAGGTTACTATGGCTCTCTTACCACCCAGTTTTCTCAAAACTTTGTACCTAGGTATCATGGTGATTAATAATCAAGACATTGAGCATAAAAATTTTTGGAATCTAAGACTTCCAGATGAGTCTATCTTTGCAGAGTTAGATAACTCGTTATAGATCATACTGAAACCACTGGAAAGTGAACCAGTCTCTAAGAAACCTAATGAGTTAGATGCTTGTTAGTGTGTCCATTCCAAAAAATTTCTGTTATATCCTGCAATGTAATATCAAAGAATGTATATTTCTTTGTTAAAACCTGCACCAAATAAGAATCCATACAATGATATATTCTTATTTTGTGTTGTCTTATAAATGTTGATAGAATGGCTCCCACGAGGACACCAACATCTGCAGCACCAGCCATGTCTCAGGCTGCCATCGGGAAACTAGTTACTCATAGTGTCATCGCAGCTTTGGAAGCACAAGTTGCTACCATGGCAAATACTAACAATACCAATAGGAACACCGGACAAAGTGGAACTCCTGTAGCAAGAAAATGTAGCTACAAAGAGTTTATGAGCTGCCAACCTTTCAATTTCAAAGGTACGGAAGGCGTTGTTGGCCTCATCCGCTGGTTTGAACGAACTGAATCGGTATTTTCCCGTAGCAACTATACCGAAGACTGCAAAGTGAAAATTTGCTATGGTACTTCTAAACTGAGAATCTTTATCCTGGTGGAATTCATTCGCCCAGCCTATTAGAATAGAGGAAGCTTACAAGATCACCTGGTCCAAATTTAAGCAGCTCCTAATAAAGAAGTATTGTCCCCGAACCGGGATCAAGAAAATAAAAGATGAATTTTACAATCTGACTGTAAAAGGGAACGATCTCAAGACTTACATTAGAAGATTTCAGGAATTGACAGTTTTATGCCCAACTATGGTGCCAAATTCTAAGAAACTTATGGAAGTCTTCATCGATGGATTACCCAGAACTATTGAAGGAAATGTTACCGCTTCAAAGCCTTAAACTTTGGAGGAAGCTATTACCATAACCCAGAGGTTAATGGATCAAGTAACAAAGCACAATTCTGTGCAAGGAACCAATGATCACAAACGAAAGTTTGATGATAAAAGAACCTTCACCAACAACAACAACTACCAGAATAACCGTAACAACAATAGCAACCGCAACAATGATCACCAACAACAACAGAATAGAAGGCAAGAAACCATCAGGGCTTATGCTGTCACCCCAACTGAAAACAGTAGGTATACTGGAAGCCTTCCCCTGTATAAGAAATGCACCCTGCATCACACAGGACCTTGCACTGTCAAGTGTTAAACTTGCAACAAGGTGTGTCATCAGACCAGGAACTGCAGAAACAAAGGGCCAGCCACTGGAAGCAACCTACAACCAGTATTCGTAACTTGTCATGCCTGCGGAGAGAAAGGGCACTACAAAAGTCAGTGCTCAAAAGCAAACAACAATGCCCACGGAAGAGTATACTTGCTGAGAGACAAGAACGCTCACCAAGACCCGAACGTAGTCACGGGTACGTTCTTTCTAAACCAACATCTAGCTAAATTATTATTTGATTCAGGAGCCGATAAAAGTTTTGTGTCCATACCTCTTGCTTCTATGCTTAATATCCCACCAATTACACTAGATACCACTTGTGACATTGAAATGGCCAATGGAAACCTAGTAGGAACTAATACCGTTATCCAGGGTTGCACTCTGATTTTGCTAAACCAACCTTTCGAAGTTGATCTTATGCCGATTAAACTCGGTAGTTTTGACGTCGTCATTGGTATGGATTGGTTATCCAAGTATCATGCTAGAATTATCTGTGACGAGAAAGTCGTCCACATCCCAATCGACGGTGAAACTTTGATCATACGAGGTGATCGAAGTAAAACCAGACTAAGCCTCATATCCTGTATTAAAAATGAAAGACATATATCCAGGAGATATCAAGTTTTTGTAGCCCAAGTAATGGAGAAGAAGTCAGAGAAAAACAACTAGAAGATATACCACTAGTCAGAGAATTTCTGGAAGTCTTTCTTGAAAATCTACCTGGCCTTCCTCCGGTTCTCCAAGTAGAATTCCAAATCGATTTAATGCATGGAGCGGCACCAGTGGCCCGAGCAACTTACGTATTAGCTCCTTCATAAATGCAAGAACTATCAAACCAACTACAAGAGTTAGCAGACCGAGGTTTTATCCGACCAAGTACTTCACCCTGGGGAGCTCCTGTTTTATTTGTTAAAAAGAAAGACGGATCTTTTAGAATGTGTATTGATTACCGGGAGCTAAATAAACTCACCGTAAAGAATCGTTACCCATTACCCAGGATCGATGATTTATTCAACCAACTTCAAGGTTTGAGTACTTGCTCAAAGATTGACTTAAGATCAGGCTATCACCAACTAAGAGTCAGGGATGAAGATATTCCCAAGACTGCTTTCAGAATGCGGTACGGACACTATGAATTCCAAGTAATGCCATTTGGTTTAACCAACGCGCCTGCTGTGTTCATGGACCTCATGAACCGTGTATGCAAACCATACTTGGATAAATTTGTGATAGTGTTCATCGATGATATTCTCATCTACTCCCGTAACAAAGAAGAACACGAAAATCACCTGAGAATAATCCTAGAATTACTCAAAAAGGAGAAATTATATGCCAAGTTTTCCAAATGTGATTTCTGGATCAGTACCGTGCAGTTTCTTGGGCACGTAATTGATAGCCGAGGAATTCACGTTGACCCCGCCAAGATTGAAGCAGTTAAGGATTGGGCATCTCCTACCACACCCACAGAGATACGCCAATTCTTAGGACTTGCCGGCTACTACCGGAGATTTATCGAAGGTTTTTCGAAGATTGCAAAGCCTTTGACTGAATTAACCCAGAAAAACAAGAAGTATATCTGGGGAGAAAACCAAGAGTCAGCCTTCCAACTGCTAAAACAGAAGCTTTGTGAAGCTCCAATCTTAGCATTACCAGAAGGAAACAATGATTTTGTCGTTTACTGTGATGCATCACTCCAAGGTCTGGGAGCGGTGTTAATGCAAAGAGAAAAAGTTATTGCATATGCATCCCGACAACTCAAGCCTCATGAAGAGAACTATACCACACATGACCTTGAATTAGGAGCAGTAGTGTTCGCTCTTAAAATTTGGAGACACTATCTGTATGGCACAAAGTGTACTGTGTTCACTGATCATAAAAGTCTTCAGCATATCCTTGATCAGAAAGAGTTGAACATGAGACAACGCCGTTGGTTAGAATTGCTTGCAGATTATGATTGTGAGATTCGTTACCATCCTGGAAAGGCAAATGTTGTAGCAGATGCCTTAAGCCGAAAGGAACGAATCAAACCACTCCGAGTTAGAGCATTAGTCATGACCCTTCACCCAAAATTACCATCACAAATCCTTAAAGCCCAAACCAAGGCGATCAAAGAAGAAAACATAGAAGTTGAGAACCTACGAGGAATGGACAAAGCATTTGAAGTACGTCCTAATGGAACCCGATGTATCAAGAATCAAAGTTGGTTACCACTCTTTGGTGGTTTTAGGGACTTGATCATGCATGAATCTCATAAATCAAAGTATTCCATCCACCCAGGTTCTGACAAGATGTATCAGGATCTAAAGAAACTCTATTGGTGGCCTAACATGAAGGCAATCATCGCTGAATATGTCGGCAAGTGTTTGACATGCTCTAGAGTTAAAGCAGAATGTCAGAAGCCATCCGGCTTACTGATACAACCAGAGATTCCTACATGGAAATGGGAAAGAATAACGATGGACTTCGTTACAAAACTACCCAAAACATCAAGCGAACATGACACAATTTGGGTCATAGTAGACCACCTTACCAAATCAGCACATTTCATCCCTACCAGAGAGACAGATAGTTTGGAAACCCTTACAAGGTTGTATATAAAGGAGATAGTCTCACGGCATGGAGTGCCGATATCCATAATCTCAGATCATAACAGTCATTTCACATCCAGATTCTGGCAGTCAATGCAGAGTGCCTTGGGTACTCAATTAGACATGAGTACAACATATCATCCCGAGACAGACGAACAAAGTGAAAGAACCATCCAAACACTCGAAGACATGCTTCGAGCCTGTGTTATAGATTTTGGAAAAGGATGGGAGAGACACTTACCACTGGTAGAATTTTCTTACAATAACAGTTTCCATGCCAATATTAAGGCATCACCATTCAAGGCACTTTATGGTCAAAAGTGTTGATCACCTGTATGTTGGGCCGAAGTTGGAGATGTCCAACTCACAGGACCAGAGATAATCCATGAAACCACCGACAAGATAGTACAAATCCGACAACGCTTTCAAGCTACAAGAGACTGGCAAAGGAGTTACGCCAATGTAAGGCAAAAGCCTTTGGAATTTCAAGTTGGAGACCGTGTTATGTTAAAAGTGTCACCTTGAAAAGGTGTCATCCGATTCGAAAAACGAGGAAAGCTTAACCCCTGGTACATTGGACCATTTAAGATCCTTAAAAGGGTCGGCCTAGTGGCATATATACTTGAGCTTCCTGAAGAACTCAGTAATGTCCACAGTACTTTCTACGTTTCTAATCTAAAGAAATGCCTATCTGACGAATCCCTGGTCATTCCAATGAAAGAGCTTCGGCTTGATGACAAACTCAATTTTGTGGAAGAACCAATAGAAATCATGGATCGAGAAGTCAAGCAGCTAAGACAAAGTCGCATCCCAATAGTCAAAGTAAGACGGAACTCTAAAAGAGGACCAGAATTTACGTGGGAACGCGAAGATCAAATTCATGCCAAATATCGCACATCTTATTATTCAAAGACACACACCAAACATCCAACTAAATCTCGGGACAAGATTTCTTTAAGGTTGGGAGACTATAACAACTGCCAAATATCCACATCTATAAGCTGCAAATCGATTTCAAGATTAAAAAAATACAAAGTATATGATTTTTGGACTTAAAATGCAATCTTTTTGTACTTTAGGGGTATATATTGTAACTTTTGAAACTTTATAACTTTTGTGCCAAAAATCTCAATATCCTAAAGTTAAACCACAAGGGCCTGTTTTGCTAATTTCCAAAGTTAAAGGTTATATATTAAAATATAATTAAATTGTTAAAAGTGTAAATTAATATATACCAAGGGTATATATTGTCATTTTCAAATTCTCAAGGGTATAAATATAATATTTTTATATTAATTATAAAAATATATTTAAATATCATAAGACTTGATTTATTAAAAACCCGACCCATTTTTTGGTTTATCATTTCATCGATCGAAGAACGACTAAAAATAATTATTTAATGATATTAAAACATAATTAATCATTCACTACTTATGAAAAAACTTTAAAAAGAATAAAATCTTATCATTTAAACTATAGACGTTCACGTTACTAGGAATTCATATGAGGTGATTTCATGGGTAGATGTTTGACGATTGCTGATTTACAAATTAAAGTGTCCTAGCTCCTCAAACGTTTAACTGACATGACCTCTAGATTATGATAGCCCGAACAGTGATACGATGTTTTCACAAACTAATAAACTAAAATCATTTACGTTAAACATTATGAAATAAAGTTTGTAATATTAACAATCAAACTAAGACTTGACATATTACCACAGGTTGCGTGACGAGGCTGTTTACTCCATTGTGAATTAAATTCAAATCAAATAAAACTACTACCAAGGTTGAGTACATAGTCCCAAACCGTTACATGTTTTCTAAACTCCGTGGGGAGATACATGCTATAAACCATGAATACAAGTATTTTCCAACTGTATGCTATCCTGATATATTATTGCCTAAGTACCTCCATTTGCCAAAAGGCCCCACTATCATGAACCGTTAATTACTTTGCGAAGTAAGCGCGAATGCCGTGAATAGATCTATTAGGACTGAACTTCCCCGTCCAGGTTCTGGTACATACATGGCCAGCGGACGCATTTCATTTGAGGAACTCTGGGTGTTTGGCAAAGCACCCGCTTAGGGCAACAACTTATGAATAACATTTACTTAAGGCTTCGGTGTCATGAGCTTAGTGCAATAATATAATATTGTTTACCATGATAATTGTATTCGTTGCAATTATTACTATTACATTGACTTGTATTCAACTATTACATTTTAAACCTGTGAATTTCACTCAACCTTTGTGTTGACCTTTTTAGTATGTTTATCTCAGGTAATTGAGTAACCTATGACACGGAGTGGTATTGGACTTGAGGACGTCCAAACTTGTTATCATTCAAACTCTATGTTTTCATATGTATTTTGGGACATCCTTTTGTAAAACTCTGAAATAATATTGAATGATAACTAAATTTTCCAAAACTTCTCTTTTGAGTCGTTTTCTATGATTATGACTGTTGATTCATGAAGTAATACCCCAATTTAGCTTCCACTGCTATATGTCAAATAAGGGGGTGTTACAACTATGTTGATCTACAAAGCAGACTCAAGTCAGTAATGGCTTGGGTCCCCAAGAGAAACTAATTCTCTTATTTTGAGTGCAAGGTAATCCACAATATACTTTACAGGATCAAGGGATTTTTGACAGTGGATGCTCTAGGCATATGACTGGAAACAAGTCCTTCCTTACAGATTATCAGGAAATTAATGGTGGATTTGTTGCATTTGGAGGAAGTCTTAAAGGAGGTAAAATTACTGGTAAAAGTAAAATTAGGACTGGGAAATTAGACTTTGAAGATGTATACTTTGTAAAGGAACTTAAGTTTAACCTTTTCTCTGTCTCATAAATGTGTGACAAGAAAAACAGTGTTCTTTTCACTGAGACTGAATGTCTTGTTCTATCTCCTGACTTTAAGCTACTTGATGAAAGTCAAGTCTTGCTTAAAGTTCCCAGACATGATAACATGTACAATTTTGATCTAAAGAATGTTGTTCCTTCAGGAGGTTTGACTTGTTTATTTGCAATGGCTACAATAGATGAGTCTAATTTATGGCATAGGAGGCTTGGTTATATAAACTTTAAAACTATGAATAAACTTGTGAGGGGAAACCTTGTAAGAGGTTTACCTTAAAGCTTTTTGAAAATGACCATACTTATGTTGCTTGTCAGAAGGGAAAGCAACACAAAGCCTCTTGTAAAACCAAACTTGTGAGCTCTATCAACCAACCCTTACAAATGTTGCATATAGACTTATTTGGACCAACATCTGTAAGGAGTATCAATCACAAGACATATTGCCTTATTGTCACTGATGACATTAGTAGGTTTAGTTGGGTTTTCTTTTTGGCCTTTAAGGATGAGACTAGTGAGATCCTTAAAACTTTTATAACTGGCATTGAAAACCAAATAAATCATAAGGTTAAAATCATCAGATGTGACAATGGAACTGAATTTAAAACTAATGACATGAATTAGTTCTGTGGGATGAAAGGGATTAAGAGGGAATTCAGTGTTGCCAGAACTCCACAACAAAATAAAGTTGCTGAAAGAAAGAATAGGACACTAATAGAGGCTGCCAGGACTATTGGTATGTGCTTAATTACACATACCTTTTACCTTTAAAAACGAGCTAAAATAACCAAAAACGGACTTAAAATGCTATGTTCAGAATAAAGTTTTATTAACAAAGCCTCATAACAAGACACCTTATAAACTTTTAATTGGTAGAACACCAAATCTAGACTTCATGAGACCTTTTGGGTGTCATGTCACTATTTTGAATACCTTAGATCATCTAGGCAAGTTTGAAGGGAAGGCTGATGAGGGGTTCTTGGTTGGATACTCTGTATACAGTAAGGCATTTAGGGTATTTAACACTAGAACCAGGAAAGTTGAAGAGAACATGCATATTAAATTTATAGAAAATAAATCTAATGTTGCAGGAAGTGGTCCAGAATGTCTCTTTGATATTGATTCACTGACAAAATCTATGAATTATGAGCCAGTTACTGCAGGAAATCAAACTAATGGTGATGCATGTATAGAGACAAATGTAAATGCAGGGAAAGCTAGACCGGAGAAAGCATCTGATCATGAATACATAATGCTACCATTCATGCCTTCTAATTCACCACTCTCTTCAAGTACTCAGAGCTCAGATGATAAGGATACTGATGAGGTACCATACAATGGAGATGAAGGTGTACCATTCATGCCTTCTAATTCACCACTCTCTTTAAGTACTCAGAGCTCAGATGATAAGGATATTAATGAGGTACCATGCAATGGAGATGAAGGTGTAAATAAAGGAGATAGAATTGATGATCAAGAAAAGACTGATAGTAGTACTCAAGATGTTAATACTGCTGGGCCAAATATTAATACTGCCAATGCAAATATTAATACTGGTAGTCCAAATATTAATATTGTTAGTTCTAATGATCCAAGTATGCCATCTTTGGAAGAATTGGGATATTTGATTGATGTATAGGATGATCGAAGAAGTGGGTGCAGAGGCTGACAAAAACAACTTAGAACTTTCAACAATTGTCAGTCATATTCCCACAACAAGAGTGCACAAAGACCATCCTAAAGAGCAGATCATTGGAGACCCTAAACTTATCAACTTAAACAAGGAGAATGATTAATTTTTCTGAAGAAAATGCTATGGTCAGCTACATTAACAGACGTACAGAAAGAACAAATCAAAACCCCAAAGATATCAAAAACTCTGCTTTATTTGCATGTTTTCTCTTTCCAAATAGAAACTCAAGAAGGGTGATTCAAGCTTTGCAGATCCAAGATTGGTAAAGCAATGGCAAGAGGAAGTTTTGCAATTTAAACTTCAAAAGGTTTGGACTCTGGTGGATCTTCTTAATGGCAAGAGGGCCATTGGAACCAAATGGGTCTTTAGAAACAAGAAAGATGAGAGAGGAATTGTAGTTAGAAACAAGGCAAGACTAGTTGCACAAGGTTATACCCAAGAAGAAGGAATTGATTATGATGAGGTTTGCTCAATAGTTGCTAGGATGGAAGCAATTCAGTTTATTTTTTGCCTATGCATCATTTATGGGGTTTATTGTGTACCAAATGGATGTGAAGAGTGCCTTTTTATATGGTACTATTGAAGAGGAGGTGTATGTGTGTCAACCTCCTAGTTTTAAAGATCCCAATACCTGACAAAGTTTATAAGGTAGAAAAAGCTTTATATGGTCTACATCAAGCTCCTAGAGCCTGGTATGAGACCTTGTCTACCTACTTATTGGAAAATGGATTTAGAAGAGGGATCATAAATAAGACTTTGTTTATCAAGAAGGACAAAGGTGATATCCTGTTAGTTCAGGTGTATGTAGATGACATCATCTTTAGGTCTACTAAGAAGTCTTTATGTATAGAGTTTGAGGGTATGAGTTCTATGGGGGAGCTCACTTTCTTCTTAGGGTTGTAGGTCATGCAGAGAGATGATGGAATCTTCATCAGCCAAGACAAGTATGTGGCTGATATATTGAAGAAATTTGATTTCTCCTCAGTGAAGACAGCAAGCATTCCAATGGAGCTTAACAAGGCATTGACAAGGATACAGAGGCTAAAGGAGAATGTTCATTTATTCAGATCAATGATTAGATCATATGATTACTTTAACACAGCATCTAGCCTGAGACACGAAGACATAATGTTTGCTGTTTGTGCTTATGCAAGGTTCCAAGTTACTCCTTACAGTCTCACATCTTCATGCAGTGAAGAGGATCTTTAGATACTTGAAAGGTCAACCTAAATTGAGCCTTTGGTATCCTAGGGATTCACCATTTGACTTAGAAGCTTTTTCTGATAATGATTATGCTGGAGCTAGCCTTGATAGAAATCATTAACAGAGATGTCAAATTCTATAAAAGGTTATTTTCATGGCAATGTAAGAAGCAGACTATAGTTGTAAATTCTACTACTGAAGCAGAGTATATTGTTGCTGCTAATTGATGTGGGCAGGTGTTGTGGATCCAAAATCAAATGCTTGATTATGTGTTCAATTCATGAACACCAAGATTTATCAATTAGATAATGAAAGTACCATTTTTATTGTGAAGAATCCAGTGTTTTATTCTAAAACCAAGCACATTGAAATAAGGCATCATTTCATCAGAGATTCTTATAATAATGGGCTCATTCAAGTAATTAAGATACACACAGATCACAATGTTGCTGATCTACTCACAAAGGCATTTGATGTTAGCAGGTTTAACTTTTTGATTGCTAGCATTGGATTACTTAATCTCTAAAGATATGTTTGTTAGATTCATGATTAATATGGTTTGAAGATGGTATTAGTGATGAATTTAGAGTTAAAACTGGTAGTTGCAAGGTAAATGCTGTTAGGTAGGATTTGGTGCTGCTAGACAAATATTAGTACTGCTGAGCCAAAGTTAATATTGCTTAAGGAATGCTTAACCTCTAAAGCATTAATTGAGGGGAGGTTAATTACTATGCAATAGAAATGAAGTTTGAAATGGATGGAACAGTAGCTAATGATAAGCTTCAAAGTTAGTGATGTTGGCCTAACTTACTTTTGGTAAGTATAATTGATAACTTGCTGTTACACTTAAGTCTGTGAGAATTAAGAGAAAAAGTGAGCTTAAAAGAAAAGAAAGATGTGTGATACAAAACAGATAGGATATGATCTGAGTGAGAAAAGAAATCGAGATAAAGTGAGATTAAAAATAGAAACATAGCTTGTGAGAATCAACATTGATGATGTAAATGCTTTTTGGAATGCAATGGGCTACAACTGATATTTTGGTTAACAGTTGTTCACTTTTATTCATGGGTTTTGTGGCAGTAAAAATATGGATCCTCATAATTTCTCACGATGTCAATCTAGCATTTCTAGTGTGCTTGTGATGATAAGCATGTGTTGATGATTATATGCGAAAGAAGTATATTATCTAGTTAAGCCAAATATTAGTACTACTAGGCAAAAAGTTAATACTGCTGGCCATAACTTAGTACTACTGGGCATTACTTAGTACTGTTAGGCTAAAACTTAGTACTAGAAGGGATTAGCTAAAATGGCCCGTTTAGTACTATTATTTGTGAGTATCCATAATTTCTCATTAAGTTCATATAGCCAGTTGATGTATCTTTCCGCTAACACTATCGCTTATAGGGGTCCCCTATAATTTGGATAATTCCTTGCTCTTCTTCCTATAAGCTTCTTCAGATAAAGAATTCAATCATATTCAGTCGGATCCAAGCTAAAACCCCTTAAGCCCGCTTTACTTATAAAAATACTCAATTAACTTTATCTAACCACTCATGACTGCTCATCAACGACCATAACCCATCAGCCTCTTATCATAACTCTAGATCACTTAATGGAAAATTGAATTCTGCGACAAACACAACATGGTTGCTTATCTAAAGAAACCAACTGGGAGTGAAGGATTCCAAGAGATAGTAGATTTTTCTCATGGAGTTCATATAGGTATTGCTCTTACTATTACTATCCTACTATTTATGTTTCTCTACATCGAAAATTTTTTTAGCAGGACTGCATACTGTCAGACACAATTGATAATGAAGAACGAGAATAACTGCCATAGTTTGATGGCGAAAGAATTCACGATTACTGAAGCATCTGCTAGAGACTCCGTTCCAATTAGCAGATGCAGATGGTATTAGTGTTTTGCCAAATACTAAATTTTTGATCAACTCTTACTGAGGGGAGTATTGTTTTAACTTATGATAAAACTAACTTTTTAAAAAGGCAAAATTTTCCCCCAGGTGGGAGATTTTTATCCATACCATACACTGCACTGTCTTAGTTCATAAGAAACTTCTAGGAGCCAATTTAGTAGCAATATAGCAACTGCTATTATTTGCTTGGCCACAAACAGAACTTTTTAATTTTTTTAAATTGATTTTTGATGGTATGGTGAAAAACTTGGATAGTAAATATAAATTTTTAATTAGCTAATTTATTCAATTATTTTTTGACACGAATAAAAGGTTCTAATCCCAACAGTGAAAAACGCGTGAGACCTAAAGTATATTGCTCCTACTTAACATACATAAACTATTTAGCATATGAAAAGAGGTTTTTCTAGGAACACACACCCTTGTTCAAGTATCTAGTAATTTAAGGAAGAAGAGGGTAAAGGTTCAGAAATCCTTATTTGAGACCCAACACCACCTTTTCTACTGCTATTACTACTAATTGAAGTAACGCAATCCTAATGTCGCATCATCATTACAACGACCAAAAGACTCAATCACCAAGGCAAGCCTTACAAGAGGACACTGCAGTACCTCAGACATAGTGGCCTAACCAAATAGGTGCATATGAGGCTGCCTATAGAGTGAAATGGGAGGACAGATGGAAAAGGTCTATACACCACTACTGGGCTGCAGCTTAGATAGCACTGAGCAGGGCAGTCGGATAACAATCTTAAAGACCAATCCCTCAACATGCCTATTGTGCCCTTCCTTAGGAAATTTGTGCAGGTGGCAGTCCCAGGTTCCATAGAAGCCACATGAGGTTGGCCATGCTCAGACTTAAGGTCTGAGAAGGTACCTACACCATCCCCATGATTAACCCTCCAATAGTTAACACACTTGGAAGTGATGAGGGCAGTAGACACTACATGAATTGACGATTTTATGTACAAAATTGTCAAACAAAGTGGAAAGCTTGAAGACAGAATTGAAGCAAACAAAACAAACCTATGGTGCTGCTTTTACTAAACTTATCAAAAAGGTGAAGAAGTTAGAGCAGACTATCAAGACAAGCCAAGCTAGAAAGAGAGCCAAGATTGTAGTCTCAGATGATGAAGAAGCTTCAATATTATCTTCAAACAGGGAGCAAGGAGTGGAAGAAATTGTCAAATGCAGGAGCTTACGTGGTTACTCTACACATAGTCAAAGAAGTTCAAATCCTGAAGATCAGTTGGGGGTTCTAGTGCTAAGAACTGAATAGTTCTTGTATGAAATTGCAAGCTACATTGTTCAAACACTATACTAGAAAGAGAAAGACATAGTATTTTATCTGAGTAGTAGAATTAAGTACTTATTGGCTGGCGGTGGGAGAATCAATTAGTACTGTATAGTTACATAGGTTCAGTCAATGCCATTTTAGTACTTGCTGGTATTGTTCAAGATCCTTACTTTCATCAATTGTAGTAGAAAGATAAAGAAAGGGGCTAAAGTTGATGAATCATGAGCCCTGAAACAAGATCATGATAAAGTGCAGACAAGACAAAAAGTCCTTGGTTAGAAGCCGCTAATGAGACTACAAAACAGTTTGATAAAGAAGACAGAGGCAGAGGATTACCAGGTGCATGAAGAAGTAAGTTCATTAATGTCTGTAGAATGGGAAGACATTCAAGCTACAATTGAGGATGATGAAGAGCTAGCACTTAGGATACAAGTAGAAGAAAGGGAAAAATATTCTGAAGCTGAAAAAGCAAGACTGCTTGTAGATCTTATCAATCAAAGAAAGAGACATTTTGCTCAACAAAGAACTAAAGAAAGGAGAAATAAGCACTCACAAAAGAAGAATGCTATCCACAAGCTCAACAAGAGACTTACTGTCAAATTATGTCGCAAAAAAAACAACCCATATGGAAGTTCACACACTGTCCGCAGTGTAAAAGAGACTTTCTTTGATGAGCTCAAAATTTGTTTGAAAGCAACAATGAAAAGGGTAAAAAATTTAACTCCAATGGAGAGTGTTGTTGACATGAATAAGCAATTCCTAAGATAGCAGATGAACGGGGGGGGGGGGGGGGAGTTCAATAAATGGCTGCAATAATAAGAACTTGATCAAAAAAAGTTCTAAGAGGCGAAAGACTATGAGAAAGCTCAGAACCTAGGAAAAAGGAATATGATGAATTGGTCACATAAAGATAGAAGATGCTTCATAAATTTGATGGTAGTTCAGAGAAGAAGGTTAATTGAAGCTTACAGGATAAATATCTAATCCATAGGACTGGGAGGGTTTACTTTTGAAGAACACAAGAAGTAGTTTGGAGAATTATCAAGAGTTTGGAAACCATATAAAGAAGTTTTATCTTATTTTTGCTGATATGTGTGAAGAACATTGATAGAGATGAAATGGTTAAGCTTAGATTTAGTTTAAGAGAGGTTCAGGTACAACAGAGCCTACTAGGATGATAAAGAAGAAGGAATGTATGGTTGTAACTAAAGAGATTGTTAGAACCAGATAATGCTGATACTCTATGAAGCTTCAAAGGTATATACCTGACCTTTGGTCTGGAGGCTTTATATACATGTGGTGTTCACCCATTATCTTCATAAGAGGACATGATATTTTCATGCTAATTGAAAAAGAATATCCATTGACAAGAGGGCTTATGACTGTGATGTTGGCTAACAAGCTTCAAGTGGATTAATATTCAGAAATGGCAAATGAGCCTCTAAGGAAAATCTTCATACAAGCAGAAAGACCAAGGCAATAATGTGTTTGAAAGAATCCTCACAAAGAACAAAAGATTTAATTCGAAGAAACTTGATGATTAACAAGATGAATATCAAGTTTAGGGGAGGATTGTTGGGAATAAAGGCTTCTCAAGTTTATACTGCTGGTTGAAGAAACTGCTGCTGGTGAAGATTAGAGAAAATAGTCTAAGTTATTAGTACTGCTAATGTTATAGTTAGTACTGCTAGTACAAAATGTTAGTACTGTCAGAGTTTTATTGTACAAGTTAAGTATAATAGTTAGTACTAGTAGTTATATAGTTAGTACTGCTAAGTGAGTATGCCAATGAGATATATTAAGGAATAATTATGCATTTGATAGTATATCGTGTTTTGTAAGCGCTATTAGGAGTTACCTTTGGTATAAAAGGGAACTAATGGCATAGATCTAGACATCAGTCTTTTATCAGTTTTTCATAGTATTGCATAGCAATCATAGTTAGTATTCACAGCTATTTTGTAACTCAAATAGTATTCAATATATTGAAAGTTTAGTAAAGATCTTGTTTTACTGTTGTCAGTTGATTCGTTTAATATTGCAAACTAATAGATTCCACAGGAGTTTTGTAATATTCTCAATCTAGTTCTACTATAGTTGTCTTGGATAGTATCCAATATAAGCTTAAGCTTTAACAAGATAAGTAAATCCTGTCAAGAAGGGATCACATATGAGAATGGCTTCATCACCTTTAAGCGGTCCTAGTAACCAAGCGAACCCGCGACATTACTGCGTCTACACGCAATCACAATTGCAAACATCATGTCGACAAAGTCGTCACCAAGAACTAACATTGTGAACAATGCTAATGTAGAAATGGTGGGAATGGTGGAAAACTAATGGTGTTCTTATACAAGGCTATTTTTTTTTTTTTGACTCATGTAATCCCCGAGACTATGATGGGAAAGGTGGTGCGGTAGCACTTACTAGGTGGATTGAGAAAATGGAATAAGTAATAGAAAATAGATAGATTGTGCGGAAATCAAAAGGTGAAGTATGCTTGGCTAATTTCTATTCGTATAAATAAGGCTTTGACTTGGGTGAATACCCAGGTTCAGGCACATGGGTCGTAGAGGCTAAAGAAAGGCTGCTATATATGTATGTCGTACGGTTGATTTGTCCAAAGGGCGTTTCCTGTGTGGAAGAGTTTTGTCCCAAGTAACAAAATGGAGAAGTTAGGAGAGTTGAATTCCTAGGAATCATACTAACGGCTTGGGCTAATCATGGGCGGGGTATACTGATCTCGTTTTCATGAGTTGGATCCCAAATAGTCCCCACAACTGGTAACCCTCCTGAGTTTCAAGCGCATCGGAAGGTATATAAATGGGTCTGGCACCTAGCCTGAATTCTTGGAATGCCCCTGTAAGAGAGTCAACTCAACCAACCACGATACAGAGTGCTATTCTTAAGGCTGAGATACTTACTGATGAGGCGGTCTGTTGTGGTACATTGACAAGGAGTAGTAAGAAAACAAAGGAAGTGGAAGAGACAAGTAAACAAGGAGGTTTATGGAAAGATAATAAGAAGGCGAAAGTAGGAAAAGGGTTTGTGGCGACAACTCCTCCTAGAAATGAAAATGTGGGCTCATATCCTAAGTGTCCTAAGTGTTTTGCTTATCTCCCAGAAAGTGGACCTTGTAGGTTGTGTTACAACTGTCAAAAACCAAGTTATTTTGCTAGAGATTGTCGGGCACCGGTTAGGCAGGTGGCGCCAATTAATGCTGTTAGAATGGAAAATAATCAAAGGTTTTGTTATGAATGTGGGAGCTTCGATTATCTTCGCAATACTTGTCCTAAGTTGAACCGAGCACCTGGTCAAGCAGGAAACCGTTTAACCTTGGAGGGAAATCAAAACAACCAGAACAATGGAAATCAAGTTAAAGAAGGGACCTTCACTGAATGCAATCGATTCTTGACTGGAGGGATCCAAACATTGTGAACGGTTATTATCTCTTTAAAACGATCACTTTGCAATACTGTACTATTTGATCATATGAGGTCTGATTTAGTTTATATTTGCCACCTAAATTTACGCCCTTACTAAATGTGGAAACCTACTATTGTAGAGCCTGGATATGTAATATATAAGGCGCTGAATGGTAAGGAAGAAGAAGTTTATTAGGATTATCCATGACTGCAAACTAGAACTATGAAATTCCTTGTTTTACTATAGATTTGATATCGTTGGGTCATGGAAGTTTAGATGTGATTGTGGGGATGGATTGGTTGTCTAAGAATAAGGCTGAGATAGTATGTCATGAGAAGGTGGTTAGGATACCGTTAGAAGGTGGTGAGGTACTTCAAGTTCAAGGGAAACGTACTTTAGGAGGCACAAAAACACTTATGAGCACGAAGGCAGATGAACCGGCAGTGAGTGCTAGTCCCCCATCGTACGAGAATTCACTGATGTATTCTTGGAAGACTTGTTGAGATTACCACCGCAGCGACAAGTTGAGTTCCGCATAGATTTAATTCCTGGAGCGACGCCGGTTGTGAAGTCTCCATATCGGATAGCACCCTCGGAGATGCAAGAGTTGTCTGAACAACTTCAGGAATTGCAAGATAAAGGCTTTATTCGGCCGAGTCATTCTCCGTGGGGAGCCCTAGTGTTGTTTGTTAAGAAGAAGGATGGTGCATTACGCATGTGTATAGACTACCAGGAATTGAACAAGTTTGAACCGTTGCAAGAAACCGTTACAGACTCTCCCTAGCGATCGAGGACTTATTTGATCAATTGCAAGGAGCAGCGTTACCTTCTCTAAGATAGATCTTTGCTTCGTCAGGGTTATCATATCAGCTTAGAGTGCAATGCGGATGGATATACAAAGACTGCGTTTAGAACGCGATACAGATACTTTGAGTTTACGATTATGCCTTTTGGGTTAACCAATGCACCAACGGTCTTCATGGATTTAATGAACCGGGTTTGAAAACCGTACTTAGATAAGTTTGTCATCGTATTCATTGATGATATCTTGATTTACTCAAAGACTAAGGAGGATCATGAGATTTATTTGAAGTTGGTGTTGGAGCTGCTGAAGAAGGAGAGATTGTATGCCAAGTTTTCTAAGTGCGAGTTCTAGTTGCGGGAAGTACATTTCCTTGGTTACGTGATCAATCATAACGGTATACATGTGGACCCAAGTAAGATTGAGGCAGTAAAGAACTAGAAAGCTCCTACAACGCCGATCACACAGACTATACGATCATTTTGGGATGTAGCTATGATACTACCGACCTTGTATCGGAACTTACGCTAAAGATTGCTAACCCCGTACTTTGTGACACAATAAAAACGAAGAAGTATGAGTGGGGTAGAAGCAGAAGAGCTGTTCAGACTTTGAAAGATAATTTAGGAATGCTCTGATACTGGTCCGGTGCCGGGATCGATGGAATGAAGAATTTTGTAGTTTAACTAATGACGCGTGGCGAGATCAAGATTAAAGTTGTTGATACTCATGGCAAAGAGGCAAGCTAATACTGCATTCATCACGACAATTAAGACCCATGAGAAGAATATACAACACACGATCTAAATTGAGAGCAGTAGTGTTTGTCTCTTAAGACTTAGAGAGCATTACTTGTACGATCTGAAGAGTGTTTATCTATACTAATCATTTAATGAGTCTTCAACATATTTCGATCAGTAAGGAGTTGAATATTGCGTCAAAGGAGGTGGATTGAGTTATTCAGTACTATGATGTTGAGAGTCACTAAACACCAGGGTAAGGTCTAATCATAGTTACTAATTGCTTAAGTAGGAAAGTAGCGAGTAAAACCTAAACGTATACGATGCAATTGCTCATGACCATGTCAGATCCAGAGTTAAAAAGAATGATACTGTGGCATCCCAAGAGTGAGGCATTCTAAGGAAGAGTACAGTACCAGCAGAAAGGTTAAATGGATAGAACACAGATGGAAAGAAAGAATGATGAGAGTTTAACTTTATGGATCGAATATGGGCTCGCGTTGTTGGGAGGTGTGAGAACCATAATCATGGATAAGCTCATAAGAACTAGGTATCTTCATGATGCATCCAGGAGCGGATTAGATGTACTATGATCTTCGAGATATGTATTGGTGGTTGGGCATGAAGAGAGATATCGCTACGTATGTTACCAAATGTTTAACTTGTTTGAAAGTAAAGGCAGAGCATCAAAGGCACTCTGAGCGTTTATTGCAACTATCACAATACCCGACGTGGGAAATTAGATAACATCTCTATGGATTTTATCACAAAGTTACCTAGGTCGAAGAGTGGGCATGATACAATATGGGTAATAGTTGACAGACTGACCAACTCAGCTTATTTTCTAGCGACGCGTGAGGATTACAGTATGGATAAATTGGCAAGGTTGTACATTGATGAGATCGTCGCACGGCATGGAGTGCCTGTGTCGATTATTTCATATCGAGATGGACGGTTTACATCACGTTTCTGGCAAACATTACAAAAAGCCTTAGGAACGGCTGATTAAGATGATGATAATGGCTTTATCATTCCTCAGAAAGAATAGGACAAAGATGAGCGTGAAACAATTCAGAATTGAGGATATGTTAAGAGCATTGTAGGATGACACTTTAGGTGGCAAGTTGGAAATGGTCGCACCTACCTTAGCTGAATTTTTCTTATAATAAATAGTTACCATATCCAGTACTCTAAAGTGCTCCGGTTCGAGGCACTGTATGGAAGGAAGTGTAGGTCACCCGTTTTGTGGGATGAAATTGGAGAAAGCAGGTTGATTGGACTGGAACTAGTGCAAGAGACAACTAACAAGGTAGTCTTGATAAAGGAAAAGCTCAAAGCGGCGAGAGATCGTCAAAAGAGCTATGCTGATAATAGGGCGAAAGCCACTGGAGTTTAAGGATGGGATCAAGTGTTACTGAAGGGGTGTCCTGGGAAAGGGCGGATACGGTTTGAAAGAAAGGATAAAGTTGGGCAACCCGAGGATGTACGAGAGACCATATGAAATTCTTGAATGGAGGATCGGGCCGATAGCGTATTGATTAAGAATTGCTTGAGGAAATAGAGTAACGTGCATGACACATTTCAAGGTGTCGAATTTGAAGGAAAAAGTGTTTTGGAAGATGCTAAATTTGCATTTTCTACTAGACGAGATTAAGGTGACATAAAACGCCTTCATTTTTTGTTAAGGAACCTATAGAAATTGTGGATCTTGTGATGTTAAGTTAGTTTGAAGACGTAGTAAATTTCAATGTTAAAGTTCTTGGAATTCAAAGCGTGCACTAAGTTTATCGTGGGAACATGAGGACCATATGAAAGCTAGGTATCCCCGATTGTTTGTTGACCGTGCTGGTTGAACCTACTAGTTAAATTTTGGGATGAAATTTCCTAAAGGAGGGGATACTGTGACAACCGTGACTTGAGCAGGTTAGTCAAACCATTAGAGTTGACTAAAGTATTATTATGTGTTATAATTGTGTGCTATTGTGATCTTATATGGGTATTTGATATCAATCTGTGATGCGTATTCACCTATTAGTGATTGAGTTGTGGTTATGGTAGCTATTTCAATTCGTTCATATTATTGTGACAATGAAAATGATAGCATGGAATTTATGAGTTATCGTATTGTTTGGTGAATAATTGATATTTGAGCGTAAAGAGTATATAAGGTATTATTAGGTTGAGTTAAGTCTAGTATTTAAGCGTAGATTTTTCTAAATTAGGAAAGTAATTTATAAAATGAAATTTATAAATAGTAAGTTTAAAACTAGTTTTATTTAAAAGGTTACTACATTATTATAAGGGTTAATAATAAATTAAAGGGTTTTTAAAAATGTACGGACATCAAGGGTAAATAAGTGTATTTAATAATAATAAAAAAATAAAAATATATAGGGTGTTGTATTCTGGTTAGCCGAGTAGTAGATTAAAAAAAAGGGAAACACAAGTTTTGACTACAATTAGGACTTTAAGTAATATAAATAATACATAATCAAGAAAAACCTAACATCACTTTCTGTCTCCTCTGCTTCCGCTGTGTTCGGAGATCCAAAACCACCTCAAGAGAAGAGAATTAGTTATTTTATTATTACAAGATTCAATAGTGTGATTCAAGTGTTTTTTTTATCAAGAATCAAGTGTGTTGATCTAAGTGTAATCGGTTAAAGGTTTTAGGTATGATCTTCAATCTCATTCTTGTTTAATTCTTCTTATATTAGTAACATTAATTGGTGGAATTAGGGTTTCATTAAAATTCAGTAAACATGTTTAGATGATCATTAGTAATCAATTAGGGTGTAATTAATGGTGTTTGGATGCGTTTGATTAGGTTTAGTTGTTGTTAAATTCGGAATTAAAACTGGGCAGATTTTTAGGTCATCTTGTAAGTGTCATAACTTGGTCATACGGATAGCTTTTATTGATTTTCTTGAGCCTAAAAATAACTACAGAGAGTCTACTTTCCAACCCCATTGGTTTCATGAATTAAAAGTGAGTGGAAGTCAGTCAAAATAATTTTACAAGATTCGTTGTCAAATCTGAGTTTTTGGGGCAGATTCTGGTTTGTGTTTGTGAGGTCAAAAACCATATCAAAACGTCTTTTTAATTGATGGGATTGCTACTGTAGCAAGTTCATGATGTGTATGATTTTTTAGAATTTTTGTAGAATTTTCCTAAGTGTTTAAATGGGTCTGATCAAGCTAAACTTTTTGATGGTCGAATCAGATCCGAATTTGAGTACTTTGTGATGTTGAATTTTTATAAAATAGTCAGGCTTAATATTATTTTTTCTAAAAAACCACAGTAGTTCATAACCCATTGGGAAGGTAGGGAATGAAATAGGGAAAACTAATTTGATCATTTAGTATTTTATTTGTGATCATAAAGTGACTACAAAATTCTGCCAAAAAACTAGAAAACTTGAATAAGGGATTTAGGAGTATTAGGGTATAAGTAAGGTATGGGAAGTATGGTAAAGGGTTATAAACATAATATAAACATGGTAGTCCATCAATTGATTGTTACACAGTCTTGGTCATTTAGCCTAATCGCGTGTAACATGTGTTTTATTTGCGTTTAGTTGATTTCGAGGAATTTGTGAAGTAGTTGTGCATCAGGTGAGTTTCATAGTCCTATTTTTCCGTTTTTCTTGGGATGGAAATGATGCAAATGTTTTAAAATGTTTCATTGATGTGCTTATGTGTTAAAGAAAATTACGTATGGACATTACATGACTATTATATGACTATGTGATACATGTTGATATTGAATGGGATCAGATGAGTATGCCTACTCAGTGTTATTTGTGGTATTGATTTGGGATCGGATGAGTATGCCTACTTAGTGTTATTTGTGGTATTGATTTGGGATCGGATGAGTACGCCTACTCAGTGTTGGTTATGGTACTATGGGATCGGATGGGTACGCCTACCTAGTGTGTGAATATGTTTGTGTGGTACATTCTCGGTGAGCTTGGTTGCTTAAAGTGCCAGCTATTCTAAGCCCAAATGTGTAATTAATTGAGTGAATGTATTGATATGATTTTGTTGCATGCTAGCATAGGTTCATGATAGATCATTATTGTCCTACCTTGTTTTGTTAATCATAGTGAAAATGAGTTTAGTTGTGTGTCTAAAACCTATGACTCTCACCAACATATTTGTTGACGTTTTAAGCATCATTTTCAGGTGAGCATCTTGAGGAAAGTGAAGTTAGGAAGCTTGGCTAGAAAGACCAAAGGAATTGCATTATGGAGTCTTCGATTCTTAATTTCGTACTTCGGTTGTTTTGTCTTATGATGACATTTATTTCGGATTTTATTTTCAAGTCTGTGTATTTTGTGTGTGCGATTAACCTTAATACAAGACCCCACTTGTGTTTGGTATCGTCATAACACTTGGTTTTAATATAATGCATTTTAGACATTCTCTATTGTTGACATCAATGTGTTGTGATGATGCCTATCTTGTTAGGCCTCGCGTTTCCGCCTTAGCGGGGTGTGACATGTTTTCCCTCACGCAACCCTATTTTGACCAAAATTATGTCTATTTTTGCAACAAAAAAACCTTTTGACCGTGCGCTCGATGACATCACTTAGGCTAGATTAAGAAAGCTTATGGACTCAATTTTTTCAGTATTTGCAACTCTAGTTTCCCCTAATCTTCGAGACTGGGCGTTTGCAAACAGTTAATTACTTTGCAAAGAACGAAGATTAAAGAGTTAGATATAAGTTGGATGATAAAAAGAGTAAATTGGATCTCTTAAAGAACCTCACTGATGTAACAATTGGTGGCTTTTTGCTCCTACCAGCTAAATAATACACATAAAAAATTTGATTTTTAGAAAATAAAGATGTTTATTTTCTCTATTCTTAGTATTTAAAACCTTTTCGGAAAACTTTAATAATCCACTTGCGGGATTATTTTAGCTTTCTGATCAAAATAAGATACATATCAAGGTTTATCAGTATTATAAGGAAATAATTCAACTGTTTCCTGACCGCTCGCTACCGTTGACTCGGATATTGAAAGACCGCAAGACTCGAAACTCAACTAAAAAAATATAATAATAACCGAAGCCGAAATAAAACAACCGTTTCCTGACGGCTCGCTACCATTGACTCGGATGTATAAAGGGCGGATGAAAATAATAATAATAATAATCCAAGACCAAAATAAAACAACCATTTCCTGACGACTCACTACCGTTGACTCAGATTTATAAAAGGTCGAGGAAAATATAATCGAGGTCGAAATAAGACAGCCGTTTCCTGACGGCTCGCTGTCGTTGACTCAGATGTTTAAAGGACCGAGGAAATTTTTTATAAAAAATTAATAAAGTTGAATTAGGGTCCAGAGTATCTAAATAAAACTTTCGCCTTTGGATCAGTCGTTGGATTGTTTCAGAAGAAATAAAGGATCTCCCAAATCGAGTTCAAATTGAAACCTCCATATGTAAATTTTTTATCATCAATTAGGGTTTTGTGGAAAAAGGGGAATTTTAAACTAAAAAATTGTTAAAACATGAGACTTTGCAAAAATAAATACTTAAATCTATTATATTAGCAATTCACCTTTCAGAAAACGAAATAAAAAGAGGAAATTTAGGAATACTATGGAGGAAAGTTAGCTTACGCTTATACAATTAGCATTTATGGGTAGTGTTAGCATTTATACTTGTACTTAACAATGATTTATTTAAGCTTGGTTTGGGATTAGTGAAAATCGAGGATGATGATTATTATCTCCTGGAGGCACCTAATTTGTGTGCTTCCCTTTCTTAAGCCCTGTATATATCAAGAAAATAATGTCAAGCATGGCGGTTCACGATAAAATTTTTTTATAATTTTTAGCTATATATATATATATATATATATATATATATATATATATATTATCTACACTATATATATTTTATATTATATATATTCTATATATATATATATATATATATATATATGAATAAGGGTCAAAATGGGGAATTATCATCTTTATTGATTTTTATTTATATCTCCTAAAATGAATATTTATCTGTTCCTGTTTGATGTGATACGTCATTCGTTTTAGGAAGAAAATTGTTTTTGACGTAACGTGAGTAATAATCGTTGCGTAAGGGCACACAACGGCTTACGACCTAAGTTTGGGGGAATTTTGATATCGGTTAAATCTTATCTTTACTAACTCTAAATTTTCAGTGGTTTAATTAAATGTGCATGGGTATTGCAATTAGTGTGCAGGGTACTTTAATAGCATCCAACCCTTCGCCTGTGTCCTTCCTTTTCATTCTCCTTCAATTAAATTATTACAGCATCAATGGATTTAAATTGCCTCCAAAGCCATAAATTCAATAAATTAAAAAAAACTGAAGAATGAATGCAAAAAATCCTTTCAGTCTCCTCTCCACTATCAGTATATCATTCCACGCCCATATCACAATGCTTTCCACCAACAAAAACTTATGATAGGGTTTTGTGGTGAATAATCTGTAACCCTAATTAATTTTAATTTATTATTTTGAAATTAGGGTTTGGGGTTTTGTTAATTTTGTTTTTTTAGATAATTTTTAGCAGGTTGCTTTGCTTTGGCAGGTTTGTGTGTTCAGTTTCTTTTTGCTTTTGAAATTAGGGTTTATGTAGAATTGAGGGTTTTGTTAATTTCATTTTTTCGGATAATTATCATGTGTTTTTATACATATATGTTAGTTTGACTTCTTTAACTGTGAATTGAAGTATAAAAGAAAATAAAGGAGGATAGACCGAGGGCTACGATTCAGGTGATTTCTATAACACCCCGTGTTTTCAAGTCATTGCGGGAGTCGATTAAATCTACTAATTTATTTTTTAGTGTTCCGTACGCGTTTGCTTGTAATTTCATGTATTTGTATTAAGAAAATCGCGTAAGCTAAAAAAATTAGCGTTAAATGGTAAAGGCATCAAAACCATCAAACGGTTTACATCAAGCAAGTATTAAATGTTATTTTGGTTTAATTATGGTCCTTGTTCATATTATTTTTATCAGTTGCGTAAAGTGTTTACGCTTTGCGATAAATTAAGTTTAAGCATACCCGGAATCACAAAAATATATCTACGCTTCAATTATACCCAATACCCAAAGTTTTATTAAACTTTACCCAAGTAAATGTTGTTAGTCATATGTTTCATAAAAATAAACTAACAAAAGTCTACATGTTACCATTTGTATACAACTACATTTTATAAATGACTTTAAACTACAAGTAACATTTCATACAAGTAAATTAGCTAGAAAAATAAAACATATACTCCCTCCCCCCTCCTAACCCACGGCTAAACAACAACATGGAGACAAGAAGCACACATTTTCTTCACCACTTGGTCTTGTACATCAACTAGTTATTAAACATAGCCATACCATGTTCCTTTGACTAGAGACCAAGACCACAACTCTCCTTAAGACCATGATCTATGTTTCCTTGACCACTATTGCATTCTTTTTTACTAGCTAACTCATATATACTAGTATGCATTGCAAGTAAACACATAGATAGCAAAACACTTAGTGAAAAAGATCAAACTCTCCCCTCTTTGCTCCTTTATAAGCCACGGCTCAAACACCCCTTATTTAATAATCCATACAAATTTTTCTTCAACCTATACAAGCCATTACACATCCTTCCTAAGATATACTAAGGTGTTTGCAAGCCTTGGTTAATCATTTACAAGTGTTGAAGCAAGAAATCAAGATTAGGGTTTCATATTGAATTAGGGTTTTCATAGCTTGCTAGCTTGGGTTTAAAGTCTAAACAAGGGTTTAGCACATATTTCTCATCATCATCATTCATCACTAAGGTTACCTAAAACCTTTATCTTTTCATTTTCATGATTTTATATGTATATGATGTTCTATATAGAAAAATCACCATTTAGGACTTTTGAACATGTAAAAGGGATTTTTACTTGTGATTATGCTTTTGTACACTTTTTCATATGATATTAGGTTGGTAATATCATGATATAATGGGGTCATAAGTGTTGTAACATGTTGGTTAAGTGTAAACATGTATATGTACAAATTAGGGTTTTAAGGATTACTTAAGAAAGTTGTGATTAAAAGTATCATTATGGACTTGTTAACTTGAATATTTGGACAAGATATGAACTTATAGACTTTATTATATATATGACATATGGTATAAAGTGAGGTGGAAGACTTGTGGTAATTTTACAAAGGTAAAAAGTGCATAAAACAAGTTTATATAAAAGTATACTTATTGATCATCAAGGGGCTGTTTGGATTTCGAATTTCATACAGTGGGTTTGACATTTTATAAAGATAATACGTCTCATGACGATTCCAAAAAGGTAAGAAACTCGAAAAACGGATTAATAACGAAAAAGATACGCTAATTACGAGTTATACGTTAATTAAACGGATTTATAAAATAACTTTTATAAATATTATACAAAACAGAAAGTTTGGTAGTTTTAAAAGATTATACATATTTTTAGGATTCCAAAACAATAAGAAACGTAATTTTTCGATTAAAAACGAAGAAGTTATGAATTACACATTATATACTTAAAATGTATACAAATATTTTTATAAAACTATTTTTATAAAAAGTTACTGTTCATGACAGAAACATTAATTTTTGTAAACTTCATAAATAAATAGAACTTTCAATTACGAGAACGTGCTCGAAAGAATTACTAAAAACGGAGCTAAAACGAATAAAATACGACGTTTACGATAATTCGAGTTTATAAAAGTAATTTTATAAACTATGAACAGTAAAAATTACTGTTCATCAGCAGACCCCACTTATTAAAAATGTGATAATTTTGATAACAAAGACGTGGTCGAAGGAATCGCTAAAATCGGGATTAAAACGAACAAGTTATTGCATTTACGGGTATTACGACAATTAAATTTATAAAAGTAAATTTATAAAACGTCATGAACAGTAAAAGTACTGTTCATCAGAAGGTTATAAAATATAAAAATGTAATATTTTTATACATCATCTCAATACGAAGACATGGACGTAAGAAACGCGAGAAACGGGTTTAAAACGGGAAAGTTATGCTAGTTTTACTAAAACGATAATTATAAACGTTTTCACTTTATAACAACGATTTCTAAATTACAAATAGACGGTGATGAAGCTATATAGAATTATATGTGGTTATCAAAGTACTATATTACTAGGGAGTTTCATAATGAGGCCTCTTCGGGGTGGCGTATCGACGAGTTGTTGGATTTACGATTTAAAGTGTCCTAGCTCCTCATACGTCACTACATGACCTCTTAAATTATGATAGCCCGAACGATAGTATGATGTAACTAACATAGACTTGTATATGATGTTAGTTAATCAAAGCGATTAGTGCTTATACGACCTATGTTAATTTAGGTTGCATTCGATCATTTACGTGACGCGTTATCTGTGATATTTGGATTATCAGTAACTCAAGGTGAGTTCATAGCCCCACATTTTACATGGTTTTGTTTTATAAGTTTTGGGGTGGAAAACATGCATTGTTTTATAACTGGACACAAGTGGATACTTTTATATTATGATTACGTGTTGCCTAAGTAGCGATAACCCAATCTGAGCCCATTATCATGAACTGTCAATTACTGGACTGTGAGCGCGAGTGTTATGAATAGATCTATTGGGTTTGACAACCCCGTTCGGGTGATTAGCTATCACTAGGCAAACGAACGTATACCATGTCGGATTAGGGATGTTGCGGGTTAGAACATCAATACGGGCAATGTGGGCAATTATATATTGCCATATATTTATGTCGAGCTTCAGTGTCATGAGCTTAGAGCAACGTAATTACATTTATATGATTTCTGCATCTGTTGCATTATCATACACTTGGGAAATCTTGTGGTCCAACTTTATACGATTTATCAAACCTATGAATTCACCAACATTATTGTTGACGTTTTAAAGCAATGTTTTTCAGGAAGTTAGTAAGCACAAGGTGCAAGCGATACATTGGTGATTTTGTATTTTGGGATGACATGCTTAAAGATATGGTTGCATTATATTTTGGGAATCATGTATTATGAACTAGTATCTTTGTAATATGGACAATGAAGAAGTTAAGCTTCGGGCTTTTTGTAACAAATGTTCTTTAAATCCAATGTATCAGTTTTAAACGACTTTTAATGGTCGTTCTATATATATCTTGTGTTATTGATCTAAGATGTGACATGCCCCGGACCCTTATTCCGCTGCGAGCCATTTTGGGGGTGTTACAAAAGAAGTATGTGTTACTCATGTTGCCTTTGAAAGCCATTTAGACCCTAACTCTAGTTGGTGGAGATTTGTGTACTTTCAAAGCTTATGATAGAATACATGCTATGACAGTGCTATTGAGCGATCACCTTGAAAATGAAACACTTAAACTAGTTTGAGAGTTGAGTATTTTTATCCCCTTTTCGTGAGGTGTTCGGCTTTGATGTTTTCTAACATAAGTAAATTATGAATTCCTTTCTCCGAGTTAAATTGGGGAAATCTCTTTATAAATTATTCTAATAGGTCTACTTGAGGGCAAGTAGAAGTCAAGTGGGGGGATATTTGATAACATTAAATATTTAATACTTTTTTGTATCAAATTCCTTATAAAAATGCTTTTAATTATCTCATAGATGCCTGAAAATGGTACTTAATCACTTATTTATTGTTTTTAAGAAGAAATTGAGCATTTGTGCAAGAAACATGGGATTTAGACACAAAAATGAGCAAATATGGATTTTTAAGACGTTTTACCGCGTAACCATCCCACAAAGGTTACGCCATAACATAATTAAGGCAAGAATGGTCATCACCAAGGTTACGGCGTAATCACTTGCTAAGTTTACGCCGTAATACATCTCATTATGGAATGATGAGTCATCCGAGTCAGCTTTACGGCGTAATAAGGACATTGAAGTTATGCCTTAACATCAATTTTGCCTACGATAAGGAAGCCCACATCAGCATGATTACGGCGTAATTACCCTAAATACTTAATAAAGCGTAGGTTCGAAAAGTATAAATAGAGCCCTCATTCTACATATTCATCATCAACCCTTCTACCACAACATCAAGGGGCGAACCAAGCTTCCAAGCTTCCAAAGGTCGAAGAAATCCATTTGAAGTCTAAGGGAGAAATCACTTTCCTAATTTATATTTATACATTCATAACACAAACCCTGTAAGAATTATGAGATTTCGATCAATGAATCCCTCCATTATTTCTTACTGTTCTGTTACCATGACTGGCTAAGCACTTCTAGTGTTGGCCTTGTTATGTAATTACTGATGTATTGATTAATGTTTCCTGTTCAATTATCGTTTTATTAGATATCTTTATAGCTTGTCATAGATCCCTACGTTTTGGCAATATTGAAAGGTAGTTTGGATCCGGTTAGTCCTTTTATTAGGCAAACCGCTGAACTTAGGATTACAAAGGTACTAGGATAAGTTAGAATCTATCTTAGTGCAGAATCGATCCAATCGCTGCCTTAATTACCCTAAATACTTAATAAAGCACAGGAACTCTTTCAGAGAGGGTTAATATCTATTTAGGTTATGGACAAGTCTTTTGGATGGTTGGTACTTAATAGCTACAACCAGGATACCTTAACATCGAGACTTTCGAGCAATTGGGATCCATGGGAGTATAGGACAAACCTCGAACGTCAATTCGGGTCTGTCAATATTAGAACACTAATAAAACGATACTTGGACCTTGCACTAGGAAGCATGTCATATATAATAGTAATGAAGTAACTAGGTTAGCACGCTTTTCTCCCTATAGTCTTCTCAATTTACTTTTTCGCATTTACTTCCTGTCTTAATTCTCAAAATTATTTCAAAACCATTTTCAAACCTGTGACATTTCAAATTATAACTAATCTAAACTTAGCTCGTGGGATGACATCGGATTTACCAATCCTACACTACACACAACCGGGTTCTCTGCTCGTTAATGCGTGTAGACATCGGTGAACGAGTTTTTATAAATTTAAAACTTGCTAAATTATTTCTTTAAAAGAAAATACGCATCAGATAAGAGTGTAACTGTACGCAATGGTGTTGGTGTGAAGAGGATGGGAGAAATAGGATAAAGGTTGTCAACAACTACCGGATGGATCGTGACACGATCTCCGGTTACAATCCACGTAGATAACTTTTCATCTATTTTTCCCACCCTCCGCACACAGATATCAGTGCGCGCAGTTGATGGTAATCGAACATCATAAAAACAAAAAGACGTGTAATTTCTATGTGTGTCATGGCTTAGATTTTGCGCAGTGTACAAATTAATTTATCAAATTTAGGAAGAGCGATCTAGCGAATCATCATAGCCCAGGAGACAGTACATAAAAAAATGAAACACTTTTAAACATACTTGGAATAAAAGTCTTAGGCCTGCTGTGTATAGCCTTCACCCACCGCCACCACAATCATGAACACATGCGCTAGCTTAAACAAAACAAGAACACAACTGTATTGCCTCATAAACCACCAAACATATTGCCAAATCGGGAAAAGACATGTGGAAGTGGATACTATTATAATAGATACATCAATTGGCGTACAAAACTTTGTCGTTTCAAATAAAATGCTTTTTTTGGCAAAAACACCCGCCATGGCTGCAACTGTAGTTCGAGTCAGGTTGCCTCGCCAAGATACTAATGTCGTCCAAAAACTGCCATAAAACATATAGATGCATACACGTATACTGGGCTCAGGCCTGCATATGTAGATCCAAAATCGGCGACCAACACTGGGTGCAGCCATAATTATGGTCAGGCTGCCCCGCCAAGGTAACGGTCTCGGTCAACTATGGTTCTAAAGTATACAAATACAGGCATATCCATCATCATTGACACATTTATTCATTTTAGAGTACACGAGTGCACGAAACTCGTCTAAAATCAAACACGTAAGGTACCCATCAAAGTCAAAGCAAACAATGAAGCTTGCATTGACAGACTAACATCAACAACATTAATGCAATCACGTATAGTTAGCAGAATACACACCAACACACATTCCACGTAACATAAAATTCGTGACCAACACACATGCAGGCAGCAAAAAGCACACCTAAATATCTGAATATTCAGACGGGTCAAAGGCAACCAAGATCAACCTAGCACTACTAAACAACATTCATAAAACAACAATACTACTAAGCAACATTCATAAAACAACGTTACCAACCAACATAAACAAAACAACTATTGAAAGACATTTAGTGAGAGACAAACATATGAAATACACCACAAAGATCGGGCAAACACAAAAGGCTACATTTACAAGCACACATCAATAACATTAATGCAAGAACATAAAGATAGCAAAATGTGCACCAAGACACACCCCCATGAAACACCGAATTAACAACAAAGGCATATGTAGTTAGCAAAATGCATACCTAAAAAACCAGAGTGAAACAGCAAGTAGCTACCAATGAATTCTAGAATGATTAGAGTTGGTAGATGATCAAAATACTACTCTCTCTATATAAAAAAGATATTTAACAGACACATTGTACTTGACCACAAGAGCCCAAAGGCAAGCAAGAATGTTGGGCCACATCGAAATGACGACGTTTCCATCGCCAATTGATGTATCATGGTTATGGTTAGGCTGCCCCAGAAAGGTAACGGTCTCGAGTTAACTATGATTTTAAAATGTAAAAATGTAGGCATCCATCATCATTGCCATAATTAATTCATTCAAGAATCCGCGAGTGCATGAAACTCATCTAAAAGCAAACACATCAGGCACCCATCAAAGTCAAAGCAAACAATGAAACCTGCATTGGTAGGCTAACATCAACAACATTAATGCAATCATGTATAGTTAGCAGAATACACACCAACACACATTTCACGTAACATCAAATTCGCAACCAACACACATACAAGCGGCAAAAAGCACACCTAAATATTTGAATAATCATATTGGTCAAACGCAACCAAGATCAAGGTATGTGAAACAATAAGTAGATAGTCCCGAATGAATTCTAGAATGATTTACAGTTAGAAGAAAGTGAAAGTAATCCCCGAAAAAGAAACCAAAAAAATTAAACAAACACTGGGGTTACCCGTAAGATCCCAACTGCAATATTGGGCCACATTGAAATGATGATGTTTCGATCGCCTTTTGATGTATCTTATAACACTCGTAAAACATATGAATGCAGATAATTAGCGATTACAAACGGGACTCAGGTCTGCATATACAGCACTAGGGCTGTAAACGAACCGGACGAACACGGACGAAGCCTTGTTTGTGTTCGTTCATTTAATTTTAGCCGGACAAATAAACGAACACGATCACTTAAACGAACAAATTTTCTTGTTCATGTTCGTTTATTAAGAAATAAGGTTGTTCATGTTTATTCATTTAGACACTAAACGAACATAAACGAACGAACATAAACGATCAGACGTAAATAAACATAAAATTTACAATAATATACACCATATTGTGTTTTATAAGTGTTGCTTTGTTTAAGTAAAACAATATAATAAAAAAGATACGATAGACATAAACATATATACGATCATAAACGAACAAAAATTGGACGTTTACGAACATAAATGAACGAACAAGACTTTTGTTCATGTTCGTTCATTTAACTAAACGAACATAAAATGTTGTTCATGTTCGTTCATTTAATAGTTAAACGGACTTTTTACCGAACGGTTCACAAAATGTTCACTGAACGTTCAGTTCATTTACAGCCCTATACAACACAAGAACCAAATGCCACCTTTGGTTGCAACCATAGATAGAGCCTAGTTGCCCCGCCAAAATAGTGGAGTCGATAAACTATGCTTTTTAGAGTATAGATATGCAGACATCAATCATCGTTTCCTCAAGTAATTTATCCAATAAAGTTCATCTATGATGGAACACCTCATAAAGTATTGATTAGTATTCAACCCATAAAAAAGATGGGGGGCACATGATCCGCATATGTACCATATGTCATTTTTTAGAACCAAATATTGAAAATCATAATAGTTCTCCAACAATGCTCTAAAAAATAGATTCATGGTACATATACAAAGCATATGGCGTATGTGTAGTAAAAAGTTGGTGCGTACAATCCAAAACCGAATACCAACCATGGCTGCAACCCTAATCTAGGTGAGGCTGCCTCGCTTGTAAAATAATGTACGTGTATGAAAAACATGTGTACGTTTAAAAGCAAAATCCAAATACCAGCCATGGATGCATCCTCTCTTCGAATGAGGTTGCCTCACCAAGATACCGTTTCATGAGTTTATAAAAACCCATTCAATATAACCCCAAAAACAGTTAAAAATATAAGTTTTATCACAAACCCACCTAAGACTCGTCATATTCACCTTAATAAACATAATTAAGACCATTGATTTTCATCAATTCCATAAAACCCCCCATTAAATGTAAACCCCATAATAGTTAAAGATCATTTTTTAATCACAAACCCACTACATACTATCATTTTTAACAATACCTAATTTTTAACAAAAGCATACCAAACCTAAAAACACAAAAATACCATTAATAGAACACCAATCACCAAAAAAACCCCAAAATCAAAACCCTAGACACTGTATCGCAACCAACCAAACATAATCTTCAAAAGTTAAAGCTACATTATATTACAAAAACAAACTATGCCTTTAACAAAACATGAATCCAACATAAGCATAACCATAACCAACCTACCAACACAAAAAAACCTCCAAAATCCAGACCAACAAAACACAACCTTCTGGCACCAAAAACCACCCGAAGCATGATAAAAACAAAACCCCTAAAAATTCAATCCCTTTGATAGATTTATGTACATGTATGAAGCTTCGAGGATACACCCCGAGGAAACACGTGTATGTGTGAGTGTCTAAAAGTGTATGTAACACACAACTTCTTATATATAAAAAGGTTTGGGCAAGCCTTTTTTAGCCCAACAGCATGCAATAATATTGGGCCACAACAAAATGAAGATGTTTCGATCGCTAATTGATATATCTTATAATAAACTATGATGGATAATTTATTACCTTAAAACATAATAGTATTGAGCGATAAAACAGTTTGATGCTAGTGAGAAACTAAAGAGAAAAATACCAAAATAGTAAAAGAATCTTTTTTTTGGTCGATAACATGGTCACTTCTTAGAGCTCTTCCAAAAATGGTTATGCTCAACTCCACAACTGCGCGACTTCATCTATTGCTCGATACGTGTCCATTTTTTTTATTATAAAAGTACTAGTGGTAAGTGGGGGTTTTCTTATATATTCTTTTGCTTTGTTAGAAAGTTACAAATATACTCTCATTCCTATAAGAATTAAACACTTGTAACTTATGCCTTGTTACTTGCATATTTTACTTCACTTGTACCTTATATTTTGTTAGAAGTACTTGTGCACTAAAACTTGTTCCTGGCTCACATTTCCATACGAGACGTGAGCGCCAAAGGGTGCTTATCTTCTTCATTTTTTGTTAAAGGTATTTTTCATTGTTCAATATGCATTTGTGTTGTCCTTGAACTTAATCCATATCACAACTACAAGCACAACTTTAATCAAACCAATAAGCTAGAAAATAAGATGGAATTTAGAGAGATAAAGCTAAAGAGAGAAGTAGAATGGTGGAGAGTCTTTCACATGTAAAACACACATAAATGACCAACACATACCCTCTCCATGTGTGGAAAGGAGTTTTATAGTCCGGGCCTTAAATAAGGCGTTTGGACTAACTTACTTGGGTCGGGCTTATCGTAAAACCCGACTAGCCTATTACAAACAAAGGTCGTTAACGACTAAGATGACCGATTACATTCTTGTTTGACTTTAATAATTCTAAAGCTAACAATCTCCCCCAATGTAGAGGTTAACTTGATTTGACTTTGAACTTTGCCTTCTTCGGTATTGGGTCTTCGTCTTTTCTTGGTTGTAATGGCTTTGTTCCTTCATGCTTCGTGATCTTGATATGGAGCCTTCGTCTTTTGACTTTGAGTTCTTGAGATCTTTAATCTTGCATCGTCATCCTTGTCTTGAATCATCTTGATTTGACTTTCTTGTTCATCTTGTGCTTTTGACCGACATGCTCATACTTGTCTTGAAAGCTTGCAATCTCCTCAAATTCATCAAGGCTAACGATCTCCCTGTAGAATATTTCTAAGGCTAACAATTCCCTGGAAAACGATTCTATGTTTGACTTTCATGATCTTGTTCTTGATGATCAGAGTTGCTGAATATGACATGAATTTGAGTTTTCTGACCGAATACATTCTTCATTTAATAGTAACAGTCTTGATGCTGAATGTATAACTTCTCAAACTTGAGTATGAGCACGTGGTTATGAATCTAACTCAGCTGGAATGGGGTAGTTACGTGATCGTCTAAACCTGCATTTTATAGGTTAGCAATAAATAACAGATATGGATAAATATGGCTTTGTCATTCGTCGAAGTTCGGTTGCGATAACCTCTGGTTCCCCGTTTTACAATATAAATATTATACTTGTGATCAGTTAGATTCAAAGAACCTCCTTGACAGGGTTCCCAGCTGTACTAGCTTGTTCTCATTACCGGAACGTCTCAAAGCAGACAACACGATAAGAGTGAATCAGTTAGTTACTATCTTACTGATTAAGTCGTTAATTCATAGAATGGACCAAAATCTATATCCAGTTGACACAAGCTTGATTCATATAGAATCTTACAAGTTACCTGCCGCAGTGCTGTTTAATGCTGACACTGGAAGGATTTCCATTCGTCACTGTGAATACTAAAGAGTACCACTCTGAATATTTTGGCAAGATCACAAGGATAATGCGTAGGACTCTTTGTTACCACTTGTTGACTATGGATGAACAACAAGTGTTTTACATGAAATGTGTCCTAATGAGATTTATATTGTTGATCACTTTTGGGTCTAGACTCGATTAGTGCACTTTGGTTTTAGTGATCGGAGGCTGGAGCTGACTGCCACCTATTTAATATCAACAATCTTGGAGTAAGATGTCAATAGATAACGTGTGTATCTCCGTAACAAATGAGACAAGTATCTTTTGAGAGAAACTTGAATGGCTAGGAAGGGTTGTGCACTGCATCACTAGGTACATGATGTCTGTCTTCAATACCAGAAATCATCTTTGTGATTCTGATAGATTATGTATTGACCCGGTTTCTGCCTAAGGTGTATGAAGGGCTTCTTTCTTTAGACCCTTTATCCTTACATTTCTTTTTCATTCTTTAACCCCTTCAATGTTTACCAAGACGTCATTACTATCACCATATTGTGATTGTTTCGGTGATAACTCATGTCTTAGTCCATCTTATTCCCTTTTACTCATTCATCTCCAAATCATACTTAAGGACTTCTAATCTAACTATGTAATGTCCATGGGTAGATCCCTCCGGTTCTGGTTGGATCATAGGACTTATACCTAACCTTAACCACCTTATGACTTTATCGACGTCGTGAGTTAATTGGTTGTTGGGTATAGAGATCGAAACCATAAAACCTTGAAAATCAATCAAAGTGTTTGATATAAATCAAGAAGCTTTTAACACTTTGAGAGTTTTACTTTTTGAAATACCCCCTACACGTGTGCATCAATACTCGAAGTTGTTTCGCACATATGGGTAGAAGTTGTGCACTTAAAGTCTTAAAGATCACATTCTTCTAGATCACATTTTCTCCCCTTATCGAAAATAATAGATCTTTTAGTATTTTAGATACCAATTGATTAAAACTTGAGACATAAAAATTTTCATGGGGAGAAAAATGATACCATAGATTCGCATGAATTATTGAACATTTTTTAGATTGTTCCCCTTCAACAATATATGCGGGATACCACATAATAAAAAATTTGACACCACAAGTGAGAAAAATCATATGACACCACAAATATGTTGAAGACGGGATTAAGATACCTTGGTTATACCACACACCGTAAGAGTACTAGTAGGCTAAACCGTTCATCAATTGACGTTATCCGAAGATAAACGCAAGAGTATTTAATATACCCAAGTGCTTAGTGGTGCTGGAGAAATGAGCACACAATTTTGAAATGACATTGATAAGGTCTTGAAAAATTGTGCTCAGTCTCCACGTGTATTTGACACTGAAGTACCATTTTTGAAATCCACTAAATATTTTGGATACATAAAATTTAACTTTTATGAGATGTATCAAACAACATTAAAAGACTTTTGGTTTTAAAAGCTCCTCCTCAAAAAATGATCCACATAAATATGACATTTTTGAGAAAATTGATATCACAATTTTGAGAAATTATTTAAGGAAGGGAGTGTTGAACACACAATTTGAAAAATACCACAAATATTGAAGAATATCATAAGTATTATACCATAAGAATTTGACATTTAAAGCTCTTGAAAATTTGTGTTCAATGATTTTGAAAACCAATTAAAGAAGATTTCTCTTCTTTTTCTAGAGTAAGCGCACTGAAGCGTACACTCCCCTGTGACATTTGAGTGCGGGTTACAGTATGAAGTAACTGTAAGCCATTGTTTGAGCTCCAGACTTTGAATGTTTTATATAATAGCTCAAGACCGAGAAAAAATTACTTTCTCGTTGACAGGATAAGTTATCTTTAAAGATACATTTTCCTCATGGTGAAGTTTGAGTTATGCACTGAGATGTACATAAGTCATTAAGAAAATTAGAATTGACATGTTTTAAAACTTTTGAACTCTTGCTCGAACTTCATTTACACACTCGTGTCAATGTTAATCGACATTTCTAGGTACGTAAATGTTATCGATTCCAAGAGACATATCGAGAAGATTCTTTTTGGTATTTTTGAAATTTTTTGATTTTATATTTTGTTTTTGAAGATTTTCTATTTTTGTATTCTCTTTTTCTTGGTTTTATATTTGTGTATTTTCTTTTTCTTGGTTTTATATTTTTGTATTTTCTTTTTCAAAAGTATTTACATGTCGATGTTTGATGTATATCAAGCAGCTTCATTTTCCAGAGCCTCCAGTTCTGCTGGAGTCAAACATCTCATACCGAGTCGTTTGATGAGATACTCTAACATATCTTCCTATAGAGCTTTAGTAAATAGGTCAGCTAATTGGTATTCAGTTCCGACAAAGAATAATTCAACAATACCCCTTTCAACCTATTCTTTGAGAAAGTGATATCTGACATCAATGTGCTTGGTGCGGGAGTGCTGAACCGGGTTATACGAGATGGCTATGGCTGCCTTTAAGTCACAATACATAAGTATTTTATCAAAGTGAAAGCCATAATCTGTGAGCTGAGTTCTCATCCAAAGGACTTGAGAACAACACGCAGATAGAGACATGTTAGGAATGAAAAAGTGATGATCTTATTGAGATCGAGTCTTGTAATAATTAGAGAAATAATATTGTGTAATAGGTTAGGTGAAAGTCTCATGACTAAAATAAAGTCACGAGACCCGACTAAATAGCCAAAGTCTAAAAGAGAAGAGTTAGGAGCTCATCCTTGTATTTGGGCATAAATACCCCATCCCCATCTCATCGGTGAGGTATGTCTTCTAATCTAATCCTTATTTTTTTTCTCTAATCCTCCTCCTCCCTCTTTCTCTCTCTACTTTCTATAATTCTCTTTCTCTTTCTAATTTTTATAAGCACACACACAACACCTAAACACACACTCTATTGCTTATTGATCATAAAATCAAGACCTAACAAGTGGTACCAGAGCCAGGGAGCGATTTAGTGTCGTTCAGGAGTGCTTATTTCGACAGCTTATTCAGACGGCTTATTTTGAGCTTATTCTCTTCGGATTTGCTTATTTCGTGAGCTTATTATGTTCTCTGAATGCTTATTTGATCGAAACAGCTTATTTCGTGCTTTTCAGCTTATTTTTGTGAGCTTATTTTGATTCAAAACTGCTTATAAAAGCTTTTTCAGTTTAAACCAGTTTTTAGTGCTTATTTTCTGGTCAAAAAGTCATATTTGCTTAAAACTGTGCTTAATTCAGCTTATTCTGATTTTTTCTGCATAACTGCTTATTTGAGCTGATTTTCTGCTTATTGTGCTAATTTCGGATTGTGTTTTATGCAATCTAAATTGGCTTCTTACGGTTTTACCGTAAGGGTCGTGGCAACAATTAGTAGATAATTTGCTTATTTGTGCTTATTTGCTTATTTTTTGTGCTTATTTTCGACAAAAATAGTTCTTAAGTCAAATTTGGAAAAAGTTGTTAATGAAATCATTTTCGGAAGTTTGACTGGTCAAATTCGGTGTTGTAACTGTTTTTATATAAATTTGACTTTCAAAATTTCGGTGTTGACTTTTGGTCAATGGTCAAAGACGCGTTTTCGGTCAACACGTTTTGAAAAACGCATTTTGAGTCTTATCAAGATTTGAAAAAAAAGGAGAACAACAAGGTTTAACTGATCTGTGTTTATCGAAATTGACATCAAAGAAAAAGTAAAATGCGTATTTAAAAAAGAATAGATTGTGGTTAAGATCTGTTACAAGAAAAAGAGAAAAGGAATTTAGATTTACATTTTCGACAAGACTAATTTCTACAACAACAATCATTTTCGACAAAGATCATTTTCGACAAGAATCATTTTTGATAAGGCTATTTTCTACAGATACATATTCGATATCTCATTCTCAATATCTTTCAATAAAGTCAAGATCTCAGTTTTTTTCTTTGTGTTTGTGTCTAACAGTTACCAAGACCTTCAAGATCTTTAACACATAAGAAATACATCATCACTGATCTTGAACCAAAACAAAAAAGAAAAGAAAGAACAGATAAAAATTTCGAAATTAAAAGCAGAAAAGGAACAAAACAAGATCTCAGGTTTCTCTTATAAGGGTCAAATTTGTTCATAGAACATAACCACAAAGAGATTTTCTTCACAGATCTGTAACAACACTCATTAACTCATACATGCAAACCTAGTTCTACATCACAACCTCTCAACATCAACAACAAATCCAAGGCTAACCTAAATCTCATCCTCCTTCATTACAAACAACGACAGTCACAATCCCAAATCATTCAAGATTTGTAATTAAAAGAAAATAAATAAGATATCAGATTCGTGTTAGGAATATAAACCATAATCTTTAAAGATTAAACACGTTTTCTTCATAGATCTTTTTGAAGGCTAGCTTCTTTTGATATACGAAAACAAAAAGAAGACAAGAACAACAAGTGTTCAAATCTCTTGTGTTTTGTTTCGATTCATAAAGTGAAAAATCAAAGATCCCAGACTCGTGTTAGGGGTTATTAACCATAATCTTTAAAGATTAAACACATTTTCTTCATAGATATTTTTGATAATATTCGAAAACATTAAAGAAAAGACGAGAAAAAGATTGTTCAAATCTCACCTTTTGGTTTCGATTCATAACGTAAAAGAAAAATCAAAAGCAAAAACCTATCGTGAATCTTTAATCTTTCGAGCTTAGAACGAAACGATTTTGCAATAGAAAGGATTTATGCTAACTGAATAGATAAAGGGTTTGGTTTATTGAGGTTTATGTTTTGTCTGATAAAAAAGAAAGAAGAATGTTAGTTTGTGAGGCGGCAAGTAAAGAGTCTGAGATTGAGAAATAACTGAAAGATGATTTGTGTCTGTTGTGTGGAGCGTGTGTGACTGCGTTATATAAAATAGGGTTAGGTTATAACTAAGTTTTATATACTCATTGTTTAGGTTGTGATTTAGCAATTGGGCCAGGTCATAAGTAAACGAACGAGAAAAAAATAGGCCTGGTTATGTTTTATAAGCTAAATTTTTTATAAAGTGTTGGGTTGTTAACATTTTTAAGAATATAAAAGTTGGTCCGAGTTGCATGCTTGTCTATATTTCTTGTATTGTTATGTTCTTTTAGTGTTATTAGTGATAATTTTTTGTACACAGTTTTAATTGCGGATAGATAATTCGAGTGTGCTTAAAACTTTGGATTGAATTTTTGTATTAATATCGAGATAATAGTTTTCATATCGAAATTGTACTCTTGTAGTGTATTTCCTTGTCCTCGAGTTGTAATAGATAAAACACCACTTTCGGTTTCATCGAATTTGGTTGTGAGGATTTTATCATTTTTTGGTATTCATTTCCTTTGTATTCGTTTGATTATCGAGTTGTAATAGATAAGTTCTTCATTTTCGGTTTTATCGATTTTGAAGTTACTATAGGATTCTTATTTTTGATACGTAGTTTTATCAAATTTGTGAAGTAGTGAGTTTTATAATTTCGGCAAAGTTCTAAAAACGCTTGAGAATTGATTGTGTTCACATTTTCGGTTTTATCGATCTTGTGCTACATTTTTTATTCAAATTTGGTAAAACTCACACTTTCGGTTGTATCGAATGTGTGGAGCTCATTTTCAAAAGTAGTCTTCAAATGCATCAATTTCATCGAAATTGCTCACTTTACGGTTTTATCGTATTGTTGACCCATTTTTTATGGATACTTTCTAGAAAATAAACAATCTTTGATAATCTCGAGTAGGATTTGTCATTTTTTAGTGTATACCGAAAATTAAACTCATATAGAAACGTTGTGCGTACAAGATACATGTTTGTTCTTTCTTAAAAAGCTTATGTTCAATTGAAATTGATAATTTACGGTTTTATCGTAATCTTGATTAATTTTCGATTGATACTTTTGTGAAAATTGTGATATCCGTGAAAGATTTGGATTCGTGCGTGATTGAAATTTTGGGTTCAAGGTTGATATTATTCGGATTGGATTTCATTTTGAAAGATCGTTTGTGCTCGTCTATGAGATTAACCGGGAAAAAATGGAATCAAAAGATAAGGTATCTATAAGTTTGAGTAATGACGAGATAAAATTGCAAATGCTGCGACATATGAAAGGGATATGCAACAAAAATCTTCAAGAGCTTAAGAAGGTCATTTTGGTTCTACAACAAGGGGTATTATTCGGAAATGAGAATGAACTTGCATTTAAGGTACTCTTTGGGGAGAATTATGATTCTTTCGCATATAAGTTTTTGTCATAACCTAGCTCGGATAGAAAACCAAATGAGCAGTGTGACATTTCTTGATTGTGACTCAAAGACATATTTGACAGAGCTCAGAAAACAGTGTGAGGCAGTTTTAACGGATAGGAATCCGAAATCTTTGGACTCTTCTAGGTTTAAACACTACTTGCAAGTGTTTCATGAATACGCTAAACATGACATTAAGAGTATCAAAAATATGCTTATCAGTTACTTAAATGCTATTGAGAAAGAAATTGTCGAACGACCACATCATGAAGGAGAATTACGGATAAAAGAAAGAGATGTCAAAGAAAAACGGGAAAAGTTAGAGATGCAGAAACAAGAAACGATGATCCAAAAGGGTGAATGCATCAGTCCAGGGGATGATACAGATGCTAAAAGAGAAAAACAAGTGAAAGAGAAATACATTATGCAATTTAGATTACTTTATACACACATTGAGTTTCTCTCAGGCATAGACTCAGATCATCCTTGTTCCTCGGGTGAATTTCAACGGGCATTTGGGTTATTCTTTGGAGAAACAGTTGAGTATTTTGTACCTAGGATGTTTTTCAATTTGGATAAATTGGAAAAGCAACTTCACGACGAAGAATTTGATGAGAAAGTATCCATGGTTGTCTTTAAAGTGTTCAAGAATCAGTTTAGATTTCATTACTAAGCAGATATCTATGAATGATGATGAGTCACTGGCAAACAGCTTTTTTACTGCCTACGCTCGATGTGATGCTCAAACGTTCCGAAATATATTAATCAGTCAAATGAATTTTGTTGAGAATGCCATTGATGAAAGAGGATTGTATAAAAGAACGCATGATAGAAAGGTAAATGAACGAACGATACAAACGCAAAAGGGAATGGTTAATATAGTTAAGGATAATTATCATGTTGGTTTGGTTGTCACAGAAAGCAATGGGACAAATATAGAAAATCAAGATAAACGCAGTAAAATATCAAGGGCTGAAGGTGCAGATATCAGACTCTCCAATGACACAAAGCCAGTGAATAAGGTACAATCAACTGTTGAATACAATGTGTTTGCTAATGACAGTCACCATGCTGAGCAACCTAAATTCATTAATGAAGGAAAGGTTGACCAGGATGTTGAACAATGTCTAGACAAACCTCCTTTGCTTGCTTCTGTAATTAAGAATAAAACAACTGAATCAGTAAACCAAATTCTTGAGTCTGAAAATGCTTGTCTCAAAAAGACCATTGCCCAGTTTCAAAAAGATTTTTCAAAACTGGAGGCATAAAGTATAGCTTTTGAAATAACACTTCAGCACAAGACTCAAGAAAATAATTCTTTAAAAACAATGCAAAAAGAAAATGAGAATTTTTTGGCATCATTACAAATCGAGAATGCTCACTTAAAAGAAACTTATTAAGATTTGTTTAAGTCAATTCAAAGTTTAAAAGTTGAGACTAATCAATGTGATGAAATCAAAGTTAAGGTCAATTTTGATGAGATTGAAACTAAAAACACTGAATTGGAACATCAAGAATGAACACTTGAAGTTGGTTTACAAAAATTTGTTTGATTTAATCAAAAAGTCACGAGTTCAGTTACAGAAAGAAAATTTGTGGTCTACATTGTCTGAATTCGAGATTGTTCACATTTTGGGTAAAGATGATTCCTCTTCAAGTTCAATTGCTAAGAGTCATATTTCTTAACTTGAAAAGGGAATCGGAAGAGAATAATTGTGAAAATGCAAAATGTGAGCTTCGAACAAAGATTGTCGAGCTTGAAAAGGGTTTAACTCAAAAGACAAAAGATTTTGATGATGTCAAACTTAAATTGTCGAACAGAACGGCTAAATTCGAGGCGTATTTTGAAAAACTTGAAAATACGAAAGTTGTTCTCGAACGACAATTGGCTCGAAAGATTGATGATTCTAAAGCTGAAAAGGGTCATTTTTTGAAAGAAATTAATCATTTAAGGACTCAACTTGAAAATCTGAAAGGGAAGTTTGTGGAAACTAAGTTTGATAAACCTTTGATTTTGGGAAAACCACCTGCTGATAAACTTTTAATAAACTCTAAAATTTCAAATTCATGGTTTACTCTCAAAGTTGTTGTGTAAAAGGATTTGTCAAAACCAGTCACTGAACAGTCTTTACCTAAAAATGAAAAAGATCAATTTCTAAAACAAATCACATCTTTAGAATCAAAGCTGGCATCGCAAGATGTTCGTTCTTGTCAAAAGGAATACCATGAGTTGAGAAGGTCATACAATGCTTTAAAAGTAAAGTTTGATTCTCTTAATCGAACAAAAAGGAAAAATAATGTTTTCAACTCATCAAAACCTAAAGTAAGTGTTTCAGAAAAGGTTTACACGGGTGAATCTTCAAAATTGTTTTCAAAAAGAGTTTCTTAGTTTACAACCTATTCTTTGCAAAAAGATAGGAAGTTTTCTAAGAAATCTCAAAGTTTTGAAACATCTACTTCACAAAAGGTTTTTAAGACAAGTGCTTCAAAAGCAAAGAATCAGGTTTGTGAAACTCCACACTCTTGTTTTACACCGGTAAAACAAGTGTGAAAATCAAAGCAAAGTCATTCGAAATCTTACACATATTCAAAATCAGAAATGCTTTCAATGCAAAATAAGAATGAGTCTGCTTCGATCATCAACAAAAAAGGAAGATTTTTAAACGGTTCAAAAATGAATTTTCAAAATGATACATCAAATGTCAATAACAAATGGAAATCTTCTTCATCAACAAGATTTAAAACTCCACACAAAACCTTGAGTTTCAATAATCAATGGAAAATCAAAAGGAATTTTAAATCTCCGTTGATTCCACGAGAGTTGTTTTCAAATGAAACGCCGGTTTCAAGCCCTCGTTGGAACTCAACGTATTTACATCGTCTTGACACAACTTTCAAATGGTTTTCAAAACTTGACAAACTCGTTACCACCGTGCTTAAATGGGTTGAAAAGGTTGTTGCCTAATTCGATGTCATAATGGTTTGTAATCAAATGTCAGATTGCAACCCGTGCCTCAAATAAAAGGAAAATGTACGTTTTAGTGCATTTATCCTTAACAACGAAAAGAGAAATCTTTTCGGTCTTGATCTCTTCAAACAAAACATTCAAAGTTTTATAGCTCAAGTCAATGGTTTGTTATTATATATCAGATAACAACTCGGTTTTCAAGTAAAAGAAAAGTGTACATTTCAGTGCGCTTTATCTTCAAAAGAAGAGAAATCTTATTTGTCCTAAGCAATTTTTACCAAAATTCTTTCAAAAAGTTTGCTCGGGACATGCGACTTCTAAGTAAATGTCAGCTTAGAACTCTTTGTTCAAATAAAGGAAAGTGTACATTATTTGTACATTTATCCTCACAACGGGAAGCTTACAACTTCTCGGACTTAAGTTATTTCATTAAGATATTACAAATCTTGAGCTCAAGTAAAATGGTATACAAAAGTTTAAACATAAATTTTCAAGAATTATTCAAAAAGATTTTTCAAAATCTTTCAAATTGTGTGTTCAACACTCCCTTTCTCACTAAATCATCTGATTTACATCTATTTTTTAGGGGGAGTTTTTTAAAACGAAGCGTTTAATGTTGAACACAATTTTCAAGAATTTTTTAAAAAGATTTTTCAAAATCTTTCAAATTGTGTATTCAACACTCTTTTCCTCGTTAACTCATTTGATCTATTTTTGAGGGGGAGCTTTTAAAAAACAAGTAGTGTTTGAGCATTATTTTTTAAAAAAATTTCAAAGATAATTCAAAATCTTTCAAAATAATAAGCTCAACACTCACTCTATCTCTCAATATACTTGTGGTGTTTTTCAATACGAAGTGTTGTATTATTGAGGGGGAGTATAAAAGAAAAATGTTTTTAATCAAAAAAAAAATTTCCCTGTCAAAAATAGTTGTTG
>BQNB010016725.1:0-71173 GCA_026074375.1 Tanacetum coccineum | reverse complement strand
GGAATGTAAAAAAGGGTAAGAGAGGTATCACCAACTGTTGCTCGAGGCATGTTTATAACCTAAACAATATAACAACGAAATAAATTAAAAAATAATAAAAAATAATAAAAAATAAAGTTTTGAAAAATGACAAATGTGGGACAAGGATTACTTCGACTTCTAAAAATAAAACCCTAAGAAGTAATCCAAATGTTCCTTAATTTATTTGTCACTTAATCTAGGATGTCAAAGGATATATGTTATATATATATTTCAACATCTTAGAAAGTGATCCAAACACTCCCTAATCAATACAATACATGACTAAAATTGTCGAAAGATATACGTTAAGTTGTATATTTTGTTGACAAATATTAGTTCATCATTTTTTTGACTTGGTGAGAGTTAAATGGTGTTTGTTTTGACTCAACACTATGTTTTAAAACGTTAAACCAAACGCCCCTTTATTTTATACATTTTACAAAATGTATCAAAATATATATGAATTATATATCTTGATGACTTATACAAGTTAGTTATGTGTTTATACAAGTGACAAAAATATAGTGATGGTCATTTCGACTCTAAAAATCGATCCTAAGAAATGAACCAAACACCCCTTTATTTTTATAAAACTTTATCCATTGATTCGAAAAATATGTCTTTAGGAATGTATGTTTCGAAAGACAATGTATATTCATTTTAACGTGTTTTTGGCGTGAATCAACAATGTATAGAATTTTTGTTTTAAAATTTCCAAAATTTTTTTTTCGAAAAAGAATGTATATAAATTTTCAAAATCCAAACGAATTAGTGACTTAATCCTATTGACAATTTTGAAATCTTATGACTATGAGAATCAATATAGTTATGGATTTCCTAGACTTAATCATAAAAATATAAAAGTTATGAAAAATACCCAATTTTGATTGAGAGCAAAACTGGATGAAATTGAAAAAGAAAAGTGTAGGAAATCATACAATAGAGGTTGTTAATCTTGTTATTGGTGTTTGCCCCTTGCGAATTTTGATCGAATGAGTGTTTGAAGGTTTGAATTTTGAAGGTTTTGGGTGTTGGTTTTCGTCACACAGCAGCAGGGGAGAAGAAGGAAATTTTAAATGGGTGTTTGGTAATCGGTTTTGTAGAAGAAAAGGGCTGTTTGGCGATTTTAATAGGCCGGCCCCCTTAATTATTAAGGAGGTCGCCCACTTTAACACGGCTGGTCCCCTTAATTTTAAGGGGGCCGCCTATCTGAGAATTTTTTTTTGTTTTTATATTTTGACTAGTTTTGTAAATATACAATTATCAAAATACGTCGGGAGGTACTATTTTATATACTCTAGTCGTCGAAGGAATGAAGTTGAAGACGAAAGAAAAATACTTGACATTTTTAATTAACTTTTTGTTAAGTTAAGTAAACTTAAATAATTTCCAATGAAATAATTAAGTTGTCAAGATTTTTAGATCGAGAGATGGTTTATGAAATTTAATTGACATTTTAATTAACCTTTCATTAATTAAAAATACTTTGATTATTTCGGACGAAATAATCAAGTTGTCAAGCCAAGAGAGGATTTAATGACGTTTTCAATCAACTACTTATCAATTGAGTAAATTAATTACTTTTCGGATGAAATAATTAATTGTCACGTTTTGTAATATTTGAAAAAATGATAAATGATAGAATAATAGAATGGACTTAAAGTTTGATGAGAATATTTCAATAGACGTAGTTTATTGTAGACGTGTAGACGATGCGGATGTTGTAGTCGAAAGGAGTTTGTTTCATCCTTAGTGATTTTGATGTCATGCCTTTCCGGCGTAAGATGAAAAACTAATCCTACTTCCATGTTAATAACTACCCACTAACTCACTTTTTTTCATCTACGTGAGTTCGCTACTAGTGGACATAGAAGATTTCCATTTTATAGAGGTAGTAGAGAATTGTAATTCAACTACGTGAGAGACGAGTTCATAATGAACACAATCTCTTAATTCTAGAAAGCCAACAAATGACATTTCTAATGACTACACTATTTCCATAAGCTTAAATTATGTTCTACTAACTATAGCTTATTTGTTTAGCATATACCACATGTAGCATAATAATATATAGTCATTTAACATTTAACACATAATCTAAATTCTACGAAGTTTGGAAAGAAGACATACATTTGCCTACAATGTGTTTTCTTTAACATTTTCAAGTAAGAAAGCTTTGAAGGAGAAATCTTTTGGAAAACCCGTTAAAAGATTTTAAGAATGTATTCGCTCGTCGGATTCGAAGAAATGTTAATGAACAACTCCACTTAATGTTGTAATGACTCAACCACTTGGTCCCTAATGTCTCATGTGTCTAAAATTGTTAGTCTCGAACATATTTTTCATATGTTGCATTTGATTCGGATACATATAAGGTGGACATATTTCCCATGGAGAGAAGTTTGGTTGTTGTTAATAATTCCACTGTTGGGAATAAATCTTCACAGATTAGTACTGCTCAGAATAGAACTAACAGTACTAACTGAGTTAGTACTGCTAGTATAATATTAGTACTGCTAGTGTTAGTTTGTACTGCTAGTAAAGGACTTAATACTGCTGAAGGTTTTGAAGACAAAAACAAGATATGCATGGAGTTATTTATGGTGTATATTCTATATTCTATAAAAAGATATGTATATGTTTAGAATTATAGAAGATCTCAAAAGATTTATAGTTATCTTGTAAAGGACTCCTTGGTCTATAAAAGGAGATCATAGGTCATGAAGTTAGATATAAGTTTTCCATCTCAGTCTTTATAGAGTTCATAGCTTCAACGTTGTAAACCATATCACTAAGTCAGAGTGATCGAATTAATATATTGAAGCTTGTTGTTTTGATTATATCTTTGTGTCAAAACATATTTTACTATTTCATTGAGAATACTTCTTAGTGATATAAACTAGTTTCCGCATAGTTTATATCATTTAATCAAAGTTTCATACTTAGTATTTTTGGATTTATCCAAGGGTACTAAACCTTACAAGCTAAGGAGTTAAAGATCTATTCATTGGGATCAACAAGTGGTATCAGAGCTTGTTGTGAAGCTTTGAATAAGAAGAATCAACCAATTCATCCAAGATCTATTTTTTCTGTGACAAAATGGAAGTATGAACTACCACTATCAATCTGACTACAAGACTACCTATTTTCAACCCAGGAGACTATGATCTCTGGCTTATGATGATAGAATAATATTTTCTTATGACTGATTCTCCCTATGGGAAGTAATCAAGAATGGGAACAAAGTGCTAAAAAGAACTGTTGGAACAGTTGAATAGGAGTATGAACCAACCACTGCTGAAGAAAAACATGATAGAAGGAATGAAGTGAAAGTAAGAGCAACCCTGTTGATGGCTCTTCCAAACAAAGATCAATTGAAGTTTCACTCATATCAAGATGCAAAGTTACTAATAGATGCTATAGAGAAAAGATATGGAGGGAACAAGGAGTCAAAGAAGGTTCAGAGGACACTTCTCAAACAACAATATGAGAACTTTGCTGCATTAAGTTCTGAATCAATGGATCAAACCTTTGATAGGTTACAAAAACTTATCAGTCAATTGGAGATCCAAGGAGAAGTGATCAACCAAGAAGATATGAACCTAAAGCTCTTGAGAAGTCTTCCATCTGAATGGAAGACTCATACCTTAATTTGGAGGAACAAGGTGGAAATTAAAACCATCAGCCTTGATGACTTGTATAATAACTAAAAGATATATGAACAGGAAATTACAGGTTCATCATACACAAGTCAAAACTCACAGAATGTGGCCTTTGTCTCTAACAGCACTAATAACACCAACAACACTAACAAAGCAGATGATACTGCTTATAGAGTTAGTACTACTTATAGTACTACTCATACTCAAGGTAATGGTGTTAACTCTGTATGTCTAGATAATCTTTGTGATGCTGTGATTTGTGCTTTCCTTGCAAGTCAACCCAACTCTCCTCAACTTTCTCAAGAAGATCTGGAACAACTTCATCCTGATGATCTGGAAGAAATGGATCTTCAATGGGAGATGGCCATGCTGACAATCAGAGCAAGAAGGTATATCAAGAGAACAGGGAAGAAGCTAGACATAAATGGTCAAAGAATTGGTTTTGAAAAGTCAAAAGTGGAATGCTTCAACTGTCATAAACATGGACACTTTGCAAGAGAATGTAGGTTTCCAAGAAATCAGGAGTACAAAGGAAGAGAAAATAATACAAGAACTATTGCAGTGGAGACTCCTACTCAGAATTCCTTAATAGCTCAAGATGGAATTGGAGGATATGATTGGAGCTACCAGGCTGAAGAAGAGGAGCCTACAAATCATGCATTGATAGCATTTACATCTTCAGGAAGCTCTTCTAATTCAGATTCTGAGGTAGATTCTTGTTCCAAAACATGTGTAAAAGCTTATGCTTCTCTTACAGAACAATATGATAATTTGTCTTCTGATTACAAAAAGTCTCAATTTAACTTAGTATCTTATAAAGTAGGTTTAGAATCTGTAGATGCTAGACTAGCACACTATAAGAAAAACGAGGTTGTGTTTGAAGCGAGCATAAATGTTTTAAAACTTGAAGTTAGACTAAGAGATAATGCCTTAAATGAATACAAAATCAATTTGGAAAAAGCAAAAACAGAAAGAGATCAGTTAAAACAAACATTAGAGAAGTTTCAAACTCATCCAAGTCTTTAAATAACATACTAGAAAGTCAAGTAATTGACAAGTTTAAAACAAGACTAGGATATAATGCAACTACTGCAGTAGAAAGTTTGGTGATTTTAACTGATAAGTCTGGATCAGATAAGGGATATCATTCAGTTCCCCCACCTCTAACAGGAAATTTCATACATCGCAAACCTGATCTAACATTTGTGGATGAAATTGTTGAAAGTGAAAATTTAGATGTTACTACTGTTTTTGCACCTAGTAATAATAAGATAGTTGAAAATAAGGGTGTTTCCAACACAGTTGAATCTAATGCTGTTAGGATGAACAACACCAGTGCTCCAATCATTGAGGATTGGAACTCTGATAATGAAAGTGAGATAGATTATACTGTTAGACCTAACACTGAAAAGATAGAATCTGTTAAGACTGTTAGGGAAACAGATGCTCCTAAACAAAACAAACAATATCCTAGAGGGAACCAAAGAAATTGGAACAATCTTATGTCCCAAAGACTAGGAAGTGATTTTAAAATGACAAATAAAGCTTGTTATGTTTGTGGTAGTTTTGAGCATTTACATTATGTATGTGATAAAAAGGTTGAAAGGTTAGTGTGGAACAACTTAAGAAGGGTGAATCACAAAAAACTTTTCTAATAAAATGACTCACCCACACCTCAAAAGAAGTTTTGTTCCACAAGCAGTTTTAACTAGGTCAGAGAAACTTAGTACTGCTGTTGTAGCAATTAATACTGTCAGACCAGTTAATACTGCTAACACAAAAGTTGTTAATACTGTTAGACCAGTTAATATTGCTAACACAAAAGCAGTTACTACTGTTACACCAGTTAATACTGCTAATACAAAAGCAGTTAATACTATCAGATCAGTTAATACTGCTGCCTCAAAACCAATTGTGAACCATCATAGAACTAAAACAAATGCTTTCAAAAGAGGAAATTCACAAAGTTCAAGGCCTTTTAAAAGACATTTTGCAAACAAGAACAGTATTATCAACGCAAATGTTAATACTGACAGGCTAAAATATACTACTGCTAGGGATAGAGCAGTAGTAAGTGAATATAAGAGAAAAGGGGCTAATGCTGTAAAGGCCTCAGCATGCTGGGTTTGGAAAGCCAAAAACAACAGTGCATCAACTACATTCAAGAAATATTAATATGCACGAGGCAGATCCAAGCCAATAATAGCTTGGATCCCCAAAAGAGTCTAAGTCTTTTATTTTATGTGCAGGGCAACCCACAACAGAAGGAGTATAAAGAAAAAGGGGTTATTGACAGTGGTTGTTCCAGACACATGACAGGAAACAAGTGCTATCTTGATGAATATGAAGATTATGATGGTATATTTGTTTCCTTTGGTGATGGTAAAGGAAGAATTTCTGGTAAAGGTAAAATCAAAACAGGATCACTGGGCTTTGATGATGTGTACTTTTCTAAGGAGCTTAAGTATAACCTGTTCAGTGTGTCACAAATCTGTGACAAGAAGAACAATATTCTTTTTACTGACACTGAGTGTCTTGTCTTATCTTCTAACTTTAAGCTACTTGATGAAAGTCAATTATTGCTGAGAGTTCCGAAAAAGGACAACATTTACAGTGTTGAACTAAAGAGTGTTGTTTCCACTGGAGGTTTAACTTGTCTCATTGCTAAGGCCACAGTTGATGAATCTAATACATGGCACAGGAGGCTTGGGCACATTAATTTTAAAACAATGAATAAACTTGTGAAGGGAAACCTTGTAAAAGGTTTACCATCAAAGATTTTTGACAATGATCATTCTTGTCTTGCCTGTCAGAAAGGAAAGCAACACAAACCTTCTATAAGACCAAGCTTGTGAACTCAATCAACAAACCCTTACATATGCTTTATATGGACTTATTTGGTCCTACAAATGTTAAGAGTTTAATGAAAAAGTCTTATTGCCTAGTAGTTACTGATGACTTTAGTAGATTTTCTTAGGTATTCTTTTTGGCCACTAAGGATGAGACTACTAGAATCCTAAAGACCTTCATAACAGAAATAGAAAATCAACTAGATCATAAAGTAAAAGTTATCAGGAGTGACAATGGAACTGAGTTTAAGAATAGTATAATGAACCAGTTTTGTGAAATGAAGGGGATTAAGAGGGAATTCAGTGTGGCTAGGACTCCTCAGCAGAAAGGTGTTGCTGAGAGGAAGAATAGAACACTAATAGAGGCAGCAAGAACTATGTTAGTAGACTCTAAGTTGCCAACCACCTTTTAGGCTGAAGCAGTTAATACTGCTTGCTATGTGCTAAATAGGGTCTTAGTCATTAAGCCTCATAACAAGACACCTTATGAACTTATTCGTGGAAGACCTCCACTGATAGATTTCATGAAACCTTTTGGGTGTCCTGTTACCATCTTAAATACCAGGGATCATCTAGGCAAGTTTGATGGTAAAGCTGATGAGGGATATTTTGTTGGGTATTCTGTGGTTAGTAAAGCTATGAGAGTATTTAACAAGAGGACCAGGATAGTTGAAGAGACCTTAAACATTAGATTTCTTGAAAATACACCTAATGTGAAAGGAAATGGACCAGACTGGCTTTTTGATGTTGATTCTTTGTCAATATCTATGAACTATGTGCCAGTTGTTGCAGGATCAGTAATCATTACATAGACCCTACATTCGAGAAATGGTTAACACATGGGTTTCAGGGGAAGCTTATTGTTAAAATGTTTAACCATTTATATGCTACATTAAGGTGAAGGTTTTTACTACTACTAGCCTTTGTTACTACTGTTAGTGTAAGTTTCTACTGCTCAAGTTTATTTTTCTTAAGGTGCATAATGGAGGGCAATTTGGGTCATTAGAATACGTGGATTAGAAGTGTAATATTGGTTCATAGTTGTGAAGATCAAAGTGGCATACTTTAGTCCCCTATTTGATATTGACAAAAAGGGGAAGAAGATTTGATGATTTGCAACTTATAGATCCTTGGTTGCTTAAGGGGAAGTATTCATTCGTATATTAACTTCAGGGGAAGTTTGTGCTTATTTGGTTTTGTCATTATCAACTAGGAGAAGATTGTTGGGAATTATATTTGAGTTGATAAGACAAAACAAGAATGAAACAAGATGGAAACATAAGGACTAAATATAGCATTATGGAATTCTACAAGCTGGTGGAGGATATTCTACAAAAGATAAAAGATTCCAAAAGATATAATTCTTGAAGATAAAGATGAAGTTTATTAAAGAATTAAAAGATTTAGTTTCTTATACAATTATGTTTTCCCTTGTAATTCTAGATGGACTCTACTATATAAAGAGATCCCTAGATATAGTTTTGTATGTGGGTCAAAGATGTAAACACCAGGAAAAGTGTGTGTGTGTTCTAGGCATCAAGTCCTCTAATGTAGACGCCTAGGTTGTTTGTGTTTTAGCCTCAAGGATCTTTGATTCCTTGTTATAGTTTAGATAACACGTTCTACGATTGATCAAGTAGAATTAGGGCTTGTAGTAGTCATTGTATAAAGATGATGATGAAATCTTGTTAAGCAATAATAAAGAATGTTCTTAATGTTTATTCCGCTATGCATTCTATTGTTCTTTGTTATTGTTCATCCTAGATTAAAGTTCTAAACAAACTGAGCTTAAATGATCTTTTGGTTTCCACAGTCTAGTTGAGTAGAATTGTCGGTGGGAGAAGAAGACTTGTTGACACGTGAAGTACTCGCATTGAAAAATTCATCGTACAAAGGACCAGAAAGAAGGTCCAACTCTTGTTGTGATGGAGCTGTTGTATCTGCTAAAGGAGAAACATTTTGTAGTTGAGGGACGGGGTTAGAGTTGTCATAATCTGACACCTTTTGTCGTTAAGGAACGAGGCCTGAAGTGTCATTAGCAACAGACGTCTCAGACATCTCTTTGATCTCATCAAATTTGACATGTATGGATTCAACTATTAATCTTGTTCTCTTGTTGTAAACACGATATCCTTTTGACTGAGTGGAGTATCCCACCAAAATGTACGGATCCCCTTTATCTTTCATCTTATCCAAATTTTCACCATCTTTGGTTAGGTAACAAGTGCAACCAAAAATGTGAAGGTGTTTAATTGAAGGTTTCCTGTCATTGATGATGTGATATGCTATTTTCTTATGTGTCGGAATGATGATAGATCTGTTTTGAGTATAGCATGCGGTTGCAATTGCTTCAGCCCAAAAGAACATAGGAAGTTTAGAAGCTGAGAGCATCGTTCGAGCAGCATCAACAAGAGTACAGTTTCGTCTTTTAACAATGTCGTTCTGTTCAGGTGTTCGAGAAGTAGAAGTTTGATGCTCAATTCCTTCTTCTTTAAAGAATGCATTAAGTGTCTTATTTAAGAACTCAGTACCTCTGTCAGTTCGAACAGAAATTACTGGGGATTGAAGATTTCTTATGCTAGCAACCTGCATTAGACCACATAAGTTCATATGAAGCAAATTTAACCGTCCTTTTGAACTTGGAACAGTCTTTGTCTTGAATGAACTCCTTTTTGCTTAACTCACTTCACAAGAGGAACATAGTTAATCCTTTAAGTATTTCAATTTTGGAAAACCAATCATGACATCTTTCTTTGAAAGCAAGTTGATGTAATCAAAGTTACGATAAAAGGCTTCGATGCCATAACTATGCTTGAGTTGGTGAGGCTTTAGCCATGAGACAAATTAGAGTTGATGAAGTTGTTTCTTGAAGATAAATTGTATAAAGATCAGATCCACGATTACAGGTGAGTAAATCGTTTCCTTGAAGATCTCTAACAAAACACGTAGATTTCCGAAAAGCAACCTCCAAATTCGCATCACAAAATTGACCAACCGAGAAGAGATTATGATTGAGGCCTTCGACGTAATAAACCCTGTTGATCGTGATATTTCCTTGAACCAAATCTTCATAACCAAGAAGTGGAGCAAATTGATCATTGCCAAAACGAACAGTACCCATATATTTTTCAACAAAATTGCATAGAATCGATATATTGCCCGTCATGTGTTTTGTTCATCCGGAGTCAACAATGAATAGGATGAGTTGAACAATCTATAAGAGAATTAGAGGACGATGGAATATTTGACAAATTGGATCCTAAAGTATTTGTTAGTTTCAAGACATTAGTTATCTTAGATACATTATCTATGGCAAAAGTAACTCTCTTTTTCCCAATTTCATTCCTATCTTTAGGTACCCATTTCATTTTTGTCTTAGGAACCCATTTATATCCTGATGGGCATTGTTGTGCTATCCACCATTTCCATGCATTACTAGTTTTCTCATATAGCATCCTATAGTAACTCTTGAAATTTGTAATAGTAGGGTCCGATCCAACTGTTTTCTTACGGGGTGTTGCAACAGGTTTGTTCGCTTGCCTTTTGGGTTTTCTAGTACTAATAGGCACTACGTTAGGCTTCTTAGTTCTAGCATTCACGTCATTCAAGAATTTAAAAACACAAGCATCATGATTCGAATTAAACACACGTTTTCCACAAGTAGCACAAACAGCATTAACATTCGAAGTTCTGGATTTTAAACTGTCATTACACGCAGTTACAGACTTTGTTTGATTAGTAATACTAGAAATCCTATGGTGGTCTTCTACTTCAGTCTTCTTATACTTCACTTGAATAATGTTTGGCATGACCTTATCTTTTATTTGAGTGTTCCTAGTCTGTGGTCTGCTAACATTAGTTATGTGAGTTACTCCTGTAGATCTAGACACATGAGGATTAGTATTCCTATAAGTTTGAGGCAACTGTGGTGCTCTATTTTGTGTTGTTCTAGATTCAATTCGATACATGCCTGGTTTAATCACATTTGTGTTTCTTACAGCTTGCGTTGCTGTTTGAGGCAAATTCTGTTAAGTGACTGGTTTTGATAAACCCTCTGACTCATTAGTTTTTGGAACTGACTTTTTCTTTGAAAAAATTTTCCTCTCAAGAGAGTCTAAAAAAGGAGCCAGTTTTCCTAAAACTGATGGTTTTGGAATCCTTTGAGCATTAGGTTGTCGAACAACAGATGGTTTATCAAACTTAGTTTCCACAGATTTTCCTTTGCATTTTTAATAAGTTTCTTTAACTCACATATGGCAATGTTCCTGTCTTTCATTTGAGCTTTCAAATCTTGTATTTCGAGATACTGTTCACGTTCTTTTTGAAATATATTTGACGCTGTTACTTTGCAAACTGTGTCATTTTTTATTTGTTCTTGACATTGTTGTAAAGCGAGTTCAAGAGAAATTGAGTGTTTTTCTAATTTAGCAAAACTTCATAAAAGCTCAGTGTAAACCTCTTTACTAACAGATTTAGTTTGTTTCGAAATCTTTTGTGCAAGACAGTCACATTCTTTGACTTTATGAAGATATAAGCATTGCAATTCAGTGTGCGCATCTAAATCAGATAACGAATGAAAATAAGAACACATAACATCATTAGACACACATTCTTGCAAGAGCATATCATACATGTTTGAAAATTATGCTTTATCAGATGCAAGTTTGTCTACTTCTTTTTCAAGGGAATCAACGTACTTTAAATTAGCATGCATTTCTTGCTTAAGTTCATGAACAAATGCGAAACTATCATTTTGTGTCTTAAGGGTAAGAGGCATCAAACATGTCTTAATTAGGATTTCCATATCACGAGTAGTTGGGGCACGAAAATGATCTTTTGAATGTTTCACCAAATCTTGATCGACAAGTTCTCTAAGATGATTTATGTTGTTTGTCATAACATTATATGCTTGTCTACTTTTGCTTATTGACATGGAAACAGGTATGAAATTGATGTTTTTGAAAATATTTGGTTTTGTTTTCACAAAAGATTTTCTCCACATTTTCTTTCTTACTTCATTTGTGTGTACCAACTGTATTTGATATTCCTGGGTCGGGGGCTCAAAAATTTCATAAAGATTATTTAACTTTGTGTAATCATAGGGTTTCACTAAGTCTTTATTTAATTAGTAACTTAACTCTCTACCTTAACTCGATGCTACAGTACCTTAACTCGCTGCTACAGTACCTTAACTCTCTACCTTAACTTAACTTTCTACCTTAACTAGTAACTTAATTCTCTATCCAATCAAACATGTCTTAATTAGTAACTTAACTCTCTACCCAATCAAACATGTCTTAATTAGTAACTTAACTCTCTACCTTAACTCGCTGCTACAGTACCTGCACAAAAAGACAACTCTCTGACATAGTACGGCCGATAACTCTCTGCTATAGTAACTTAACTCTCTACCTAGAAAAACGTGGTTTTTCACCTAAAAATCACCCTTTTGAATGTTTTTGATTGGTTTCTTTTGCACAACTTGGTACTAGAAGGCTATAGCAACTATAAAAACATAAACTTTAACATCACAAACGTAAAGATCAAAGAGAACCAAGAACAAGACTATAAACCTTGAAGAAAAAACAAATTTTTGAACAAATAAGCCACGAATTTGAGCTTAGTAACCACAAAATAACCACTAATATACCCGAGGTTCTTGATACCAAATGTCGGAAACCCGATAATCACTTCACTTCATTACTTGGAACATGGATTGAACAATAAAAATAGGAAGAAACTAGGAAGAATTGCAGAGAGAGTTTAGTGAGAGAAAGAAGAGAGAAAATATAGAAGATTATAATATTAGCTTGTAAGAGAATAAACAACCAACACCCTTTTCCATGGTGGAAAAGGGTTTATATACCCATACACAATACATATGGCGTGTAGGGATTTGACATGGACCGGGCTTGGGATTTGCTTGGGCTTAAACCTGCAACACATACAATATTAGCTTACTAAACAAGCCCGGTTTCTTTTCTAGCCTATTACAATGTTACATAATTGAATAACTAAGACCTAATATTCTTAATGAACGAACTTCCTTGTTCGACTCAATATTTTGAGGCTAACAATAGTCTAAGGTGTAAAGGTGTAACGAAACAAATAATTGGTGTATTCCTAAAGGATTCGCTCTACGGGTTGTTCTAAGGGTATTTTACTCTTAAAATGAGAGTAAACAAAGGGTTTATATGGGGGTTAACTAACTAGTGTAGTTAGTTAATAAGCAACATGTAAAGGCGATTTAGGTGTAATCCTAAAAATTTACCAATTTAAACAAGTTACTTCATCAAAATCCATAGTACTCATTACTGCGGTCTCGAATACATATACCAAGCCAAGTTCTAAAGTCTACAACATCAATGGCACACTCATATTTTTGTGGAATTTGGGTAAACATTTGGAAACAGATAGGTTAAATCCTCACAATATCTAACAATGGTTATTGTGTGCAGGTTATATATCAAGTAATTTCACAAAAGTATATTTGAAAAAAAAAATTAAATTTGAGCTTAATTTAAGCATTTTAGTGTGAAAATTAGGACAAATGAACATTCTAATTCCACCCCCCACTTGAATTATACAACGTCCTCATTGTATAGATAAAAAGTTTAATACGGGAATTAAAAAGAATTAGAATGAGAAACTCCCTTGATATTTGCTCGGTAGATTCTCCATGTTGAGTTTTTAGCAAGATTGTGTTGAACGGCCGCCTTGAAGTTTCAAGACTCCAACAATTCAAGATCTCCAGATTTGTAAATTCTTCACCAATACTCGTCGATATTCTTTTGCTTCCAAGGTCCTGTATAAAATATAGGAAAAAACATGTATTCCTATCTTGGTACCTACGGTTAATTTAAACTAAACTAAACAAACTAAATACGGGTCAGTTTTTGGTGAATACGCCGTATCATGTGCATGAATATGCCGTATTGCCAGAAGTAATAATAATGTTTTTAAAGTGCATAAAAAGTAAAGACTTATAACGTCCAGACAATCAATACGCCGTATGGTATGGAGCGGATACACCATATTGATGTCTGGGAAGACATACTCGATAAAATTAAATAACAATCCGGGTTGAATCCCGGGAAGCACTTTTGTTTACAGTGAAGTCTTTAAGTTAGACTTTTCTTTAGCTTCTCTTCACGTTGTATCTTCTTCAATTTCTATCACTTCCTCTGCATCAATATGTCTTTCGTGGTCTTTTTTAACCGTTGTCCATTGACTTTGAAGCTGACTCTATTTTTATCTGTGATTTCCATGGTCCCATATGCATATACAGTTTTTACCACATTTGGACCGTACCATCTCGATTTGAGCTTACCCGGATGCATCTTAAATCTAGAGTTAAATAGCAATACTAGGTCTCCTACCTTGAAATATTTGTCCCCTCAAAGCCTAGAGTCATGCCATTTCTTAGTTCTTTCCTTGTAGATCTGGGTCTTCTCGTATGCATTATCTCTTAATTCAATCAATTGGTTAAGTTCCATGAAACGATTTTTTGTTACTGCTGTGAGATCCATATTACATTGTTTAAGCGCCCAATATGCTTTATGTTCGATCTCCATAGGTAAGTGACAGGCTTTTCCATAAACCAATCTAAAAGGTGTGCATCTTGTGGGCGTTTTGTAAGCGGTTCTAAATGCCCATAATACATCGTCTAGCTTTTCAAACCAATTCTTCGGATTATATCCAACTAATCTTTCTAAGATACGTTTAATAGCTCTATTGGTTACCTCGGTTTGCCCTTTAGTTTGGGGGTGATATGCTATTGACAACTTATGAGTTACTCCGTGTTTTTGTAAGGCTTTTTCCAACTGCGAGTTACAAAAATGTGTCCCCTATCACTAATTAATGCTTTAGGAACTCCAAATCTTGCAAATAGAATTCTTAAAAATTTAATTACAACACGAGCATCGTTCATAGGAAGTGCCTGAGCTTCAACCCATTTTGATATGTAATCAACCGCCACTAAGATGTATTTTTTACCCTTCGAGTTAGGAAAGGGTCCCATAAAGTCTAACCCCCATATGTCAAATACATCACATACATGAATATTGTTTTGAGGCATCTCACTTCTTAATGATACATTTCCTGATCTTTGACATGCATCACATCTCATCACGTAATTTTTGGCATCCTTAAAGATACTAGGCCAGAAGAATCTAGATTTGTAAACTTTCCTTCCAGTTACCGACGTACTATGATGACCCCAAGTTGGTCCAAAATGACAATGTGCCAAAATTTCAGAGATTTCATTTCCAGCAACACATCGTCTCATTATATTGTCCGGTCATAGCTTGAACACGTACGGTTCATTCCAAAAATAATTCTTCACCTGAGAGAAAAATCTTCTTCTTTTTTCAGGTGTCCAATTCGAAGGCACAATTTTTCCAACGAGATAATTAACATAATTTGCATACCATGGTTCGTTGTTATTGATCTCGGTCTTTAAATCCATAAGATGTTGATCGGGAAATTCATCAGCGATCTCCACTTTCGTGAATGTGCTTAACTCTGGGTTTTCAAGTCTTGACAAATGATCTGCAGCTAAGTTTTCTGCCCATCTTTTATCCTTAATCTCTATGTCAAACCCTTGAAGAAGCTGAACCCACCTTATGATCCTTGGTTTGGTGTCCTGTTGACTAAACAAATACTTCAAATCAGAATGATTGGTGTAGACAATAGTTTTTGACAAGACAAGATAGGGACGAAACTTATCAAAAGAGAAAACAACTGCAAGAAGTTCTTTCTCAGTGGGGGTGTAATGTTCTTGGGCATTATTTAGGGTTTTGCTGGCGTAATAGATTGATTTAAATTTTCCATCTATCCTTTGTCCAAAGACGGCTCCAACAGCGAAATCACTAGCGTCACACATCAATTCAAATGGCATATTCCAATCGGGCGAAATTATGATAGGCACGGTGGTTAATTTTTCTTTTAAGATATTAAATGCCTTTTGCAATCATCAGAAAAATCAAATTTCGCGTCTTTCATCAAAAGTTTTGTCATTGGTTTAGAGATTAATGAAAAGTCTTTTATGAATCCTCGATAAAATCCAGCATGTCCCAGAAAACTTCTAACTCCTTTTACGTTTGTTGGGTATGGTAACTTAGCTATTACATCGATTTTAGCTCTATCGACCTCAATACTTGTCCCCGAAATTTTATGTCCTAAAACAATCCCTTCTTTTACCATAAAATGGCATTTTTCCTAATTCAACACCAGGTTAGTTTCTTCACATCTAGCAAGCATTCTATCTAAATTAGCTAGACAACAATCAAAAGAGTTACCAAATACCGAGAAGTCATCCATGAATACTTCCGTAAAATCTTCCACCATGTCGTGAAAAGTTGTTGTCATGCATCTTTGAAAAGTAGCTGGAGCATTGCATAACCCAAAAGGCATTCTTCGGTAAGCAAAAGTCCCATAAGTACAGGTGAATGTTATCTTTTCTTGATCTTCGGGTGCGATTGGAATTTGGAAGAATTCTGAAAATCCATCAAGAAAGCAATAATATTCATTCCCACATAAACGTTCTAACATTGGATCAATAAATGGAAGAGGGAAGTGATCCTTTCGAGTTGCATCATTAAGTTTACGATAAACGATGCATACTCGCCATCCTGTAACCGTGCGAGAGGGAATTAATTCATTCTTGTCATTCAGAACCTCAGTCATTCCTCCTTTATTTGGCAGAACGTGAATAGGACTAACCCATGAACTATCTGAGATTGGATAATTAAAACCGGAATCAAGCAGCTTAACTATCTCATTTTTCACCACATCTTGCACTTTTGGATTTAAATGTCTATGGGGTTGATTGATCGGTTTAAAGTCATCTTCCATTAGAATCTTATGTGTGCAATATGATGGATTGATCCACTTGATGCTGACATTTTCCAAGCAATCGCTCCCTTTTGTTTCTCCAATACTTGTAAAAGTGAATTTTTATCTTTATCGGACAATTCAGATGAAATGATTATAGGAAAGGATTTGTCACCATGTCGGTAAGAATATTCTAAGTGGTTAGGTAAATCTTTCAGCTCAGGTTTCTTCTCATGGATCTCGTTAGCACTAGCCGAATAAAGGTGTTCTCTTTTAAGTTTAACTGGTTCCGCTGTTTCCTAGACAACTGAATATGGCGTATTGATAGACACGATACGCCGTATTGGTTGATTAGAAACATTATTGTTGTTACATTCAACAGGTTCATAGTCATCTAGGTCTGATTGATCAATTGATTTTTCCAGCCCTCTTGATATAAACGAATCAGGTTCATCATTCGCCATTAATTCTTGAGCTTCTGCATTGATTGTTTCATCCAAATCATCAATCCCGTAGCAACCCTTAACGTTATCTTTTTGTTGATTATGTCTATCATTGATCGAGCGGTTGCCAAAAATGGTCTTCCTAGAATAATAGGAACTCTTGAGTCTTCGGGCATATCTAAGATAACGAAATCAATCGGAAGGACGAATTTATCAACTTTTATGAGCACATTTTCAATTATCCTTCTTGGGTATTGGTATAACAACCCGTAATTTTCATCATTGTAATTATCCATCTATTAAATTAGATCCACTGTAATATCCATCTATATATATACCACCTTTTTATAGGGAATTTTTTTGCTTTATCTCATTATGCAATGTAACTTGCATATCTAAAGTAAACGAGCTCACGCAACCTCTATCAATGCCATCTATATCTATGTTTATAACATCTAAACATCCTAATATGTCAAGTCAATGTTTTAATATCATTTTTACCAAGTACATTATCCATTTAACGTACCATTTACAACGTTATATCAAAATAGACTTTATTCGTTAAACGTTTATATCAAAACCCTAATTATATGTAATGTATACATATAAAATGAATATGCAATCCTTCAAGCATGTATACAAGTGTACAATGCATAACATTTGAATATCTTTTCCCTCCTAAATCAAGTTACAACTTTCTAAAGCCCAATGTATAAGTCAATAATGCAAGAAAACCAAACTAGGTCATTTTACCTCCTAATTCACTTTAATTTCTTACTACCACTTTAGCACAAGGTACAAACACTTAATGCATGACTTCTAGACCCTAAAACTAAACCTTAAATCGTCCTAAATCCCTAATCTAAAATTCTAAACACTAAACGAAACCCTAAAACCTTAATTTCATTTTAAACCTAAACCTTGATCCTAAACCTTAACTAAAACCCTAAACCTTAATCCTAAATATAATCTTAATCCTAAACCTTAAACTATCCTAAACCCTAACCCTAACTCGAATTAAAACCCTAAACCCTAAGCTGAAACCAAAACCAACCCGACACCCTTTATTTCTTTTTAAACCCATTTTTAAGCTAACTTAGCTCCCTAACACCTCTATGAACTCACCACCATGTCACCAAGCAGCCACCCAAGCACCTTACAAGCACCTCCATCACCTCCCTTGGTCACCAAGTCTTCTTGTCACCTCCTTGCCACTCTATTGTAACCGAACCCCCTCAACACCCTTCCACCTTGCATTGCTACCTCCATAGCCCACAATACTCATCACTAGCCTTCCTTAGTCACCACTCTACAACACTTGATCCTTACATCAAGATAACTTGGGCACTAAGGGTCATATGAGCCCTATATAGCCAAAATACACACTCTTTCAAAAATACCTCAAATATTCGTCACCACATAAATGGAGTTCTAAATCAGACCAAGGAGGATCAAGAAAAATCCCTAAGATCAGAATAGAAGTCAAGAATCAAGAGAAGGAAGGTCTTGAATCCATATCTAGGCGTACGAACCTAAAAACACAATTTTTGACCCATTTTAGCTCAAGTAAGCTTATAATCTTGTTTAATAAGCTCATAATTTGTTTTAGAATTTTCATAAGACTCGTAAGATCCTATATGAACCATTGTTAAAACCTTGAATCCTCAAACCCATGCGTTTTTTGTTAAAACCCTAAAAATGCCCGTTTTGATTTTTTAGCTAACGAATCTTTTTTTAAACTATTGTTACGTTAGAACATCTTATTTTAGCTTATTCTAATAAGCCATGACCTGCAAAACTCTTTTGGATTTCAAAAATATCAAAATTATGAATTTTGGACTTGATTTGAAAATGTTTTCATGCATAGGGGTATATATCGTAACTTTCTAAAATTTATAACTAGAGGGGCTGAAAATGTCATTTTCCTAAATTTATAACTATAAGGACCTATCTTGCCAAGTTTCAAAGTTAAAGGTTTAATATATATATACTTCTTAAAGGAGTAAACTTGTAAAAGTTTATAAACCAAGGGTATATATTGCCATTTTTGTATTCTTAAAAATATAAAATATAATATTTGTATACAAATTATAAAAATATTATATTAATATTATAAAACTCGATTTCATTAAAACCCGACACATCAATCGTTATTAATCATCGATCGACGCATTATAAAACAATTACGTTATATATTTAACGTAATTTATCATCGACTAGCTTTTGAAGAAACTTAAAAATCTTATCGTATCACGTTACTAGGGAATTTCATGTGAGGGGTTCCATTTGGGTATTTGTTTTGACGAGTTTGTTGGGTTTACGATTTAAAGTGCCCTGACTCCTCAAATGATACTACATGGCCTCTGGATTATGATAGCCCGAACAGTGATACAATATTTCCATAAATTAATAAATCAAAGTAATACGTTAAACTTTATGAAGTTTTGAAACATAAACCATCACACTAAGACTTGACATATTACCTCAGGTTGCGTGACGTAGTTGTTACTTTCACTTGAAATACTTTTGCCATCAATCAGATTTACCCTGTTAAAGGTGAGTTTATAGCCTCGCATTTTAAATCTTCTAATGTTTTCATAAACCTGCAAGGGGGATACATGATATAAACCATGAATACGAGTGTTTTTTCCAACTGTATGTTATCCTGATATATTATTGCCTAAGTCCTTACTTTTGCCATTAAGACCCCACTATCATGAACCGTTAATTACTTTTCGGAGTAAGCGCGAATACTGTAAATAGATCTATTTGGGACTGAACTCCCCCTTTGGTGTACCTATACTTTTTGGTAACCAAACGCACTTCATTTGAATCACTGTGTGGGTGTTTTGGCAAAGGCACCCGTTGGGGCAATTACTTGTGATTATTGATTATCCCAAGGCTCGGTGTCATGAGCTTAGAGCAATAATACTGTTTCTATAATAATTGTACTCATTGCAATTATTACACTTATGGGTGTATAACAACGTAACCCACTATTTATGATGACTTATGAGTAATCAAACTGTTAACATAAACCCTATGAATTTTCACTCAACCTTTGTGTTGACTTTTTAGCATATTTATCTTAGGTAACTGAGACATCCTTATGGCACGTAGATGCACGGACCTTAGATGGGCAAAACCGTTATTTTCATTCCAACTTATGTTTTCCATGTAATTTTGGGACCTCTGTTTGTAAAAACTCTGATAAAATAATGAATGATAACTTATCTTTTAAAAACGTCCCTTTTAAGTCATTTTCTATGATTATGACTGTTGTACTATGAAATAATACCCCAGATTAGCTTCCGCTGCTATTTGTAAAAAATGGGGGTGTTATAGATGGTATCCACAGAAACCACGTTTTATAGAGAAACAAGGTGAAACCTTAACTATAACTACTTTTTTTCATCCAATAAAGTCCTCCGTGCCACTACATCTCCCGAATAGTATGTAAAATACATAACTATTATACTATTATATAAATAACTTATGTTATTTACCACTGGGTTGTTAACAAAGTGATGTCTTTCTCCCAACCACCATACTTCCGATATTGAGGATGATTTTTCCTCCAACTTTCCTGACTATATCCCGGCTTCCTCGGACTATGTCCCAGCTTCACCAGGAAAAATTTATTCTAGCTCTTCGAATAACTCATTTGGTTTAGTTCCAATAGCTTCACCAACTCTTTCACTTTTTCATAATGACCCCTATATGAAGGTCATGCAAGCATATTAAGCTAAAGAATCACCTATTTCACCGGCCAACTATTATGCAACCATCTTCATTGAATCTCCAATGCTTAATCCTCAAGAAAATCTTTCTCCTGATGGTGGGGGGAATTATTGCCCACTTTAAGAAACGAGTCGTGACCGAGTCATCCTCCTACTACCTTCGGCCCTACCTCAAGCAGTTTGCGATCGAGAGAAAGCTCTCATCAAGACAATCTGGAACGCACGAGGACAAATAAGAAATTTTAAAATCATCTATATGAACTCTCTCTCGACCGCATGAGCACATAGAAACAAAATAAAGTTCTAGGAAAAGTCGGGTTGATCCAACAACAAGATTTTGACAATCTGGAAGTTGAACTCCGAGAGTCTCATACTCAAATTGCTAAACTCCAAAGAAAGAAATTGGGAAATAACATCAAGATTTCTTTGGCTCGCTTTAGGATTGCTAATCTAGAACAATCTTCCGAAGATATTCCAGCTCGTCACCAAGCAGAGTAAGGAAAGTCTTCTGAATGCGATCTTGAACACAATAATAGCTAGAAGGACCATCAGACTACTAAATTAGATACTAGTTATAGCTTTTGTTAGAACCTAGCCACGAGATGTGTGGTATAAATAACAACACTTGTCAAATTTTGACTATGTACAGTACAAAGGCAAGTTGTTCATGATATAATACAATGGTGATCCCGTTTTATATTCATCCTATGTCCTATATTACATCTTCATCTTCATCATTAGAATCTTACCGTGACCCCTAGAAAATAAACTAATAAGTTAGATGCTTGTTAGAATTCATATCAAATAAGTATCTATGATATCACTATTATTAAAAATGCTTAAAGTTCAAAAATACGCATTGCATTTTAAGGAAAGAATTATGATATCATTCTTATTACGTGTTGTCTTATGTTGATAGAATGCCTCCCAAAAGGATGTCAACATCACCAGCCATGACTCAGGCTGCCATCAAGAAACTAGTTGCTGATAGTGTTTTCGCAGCTCTGGAAGCACAAGCTGCTAACATGGAAAATACTGATAATACCACCAGACCAAGAAAAGATCTTGTAGCAATAAAATGTAGCTACAAGGAATTCATGAGCTGTCAACCTATCAACTTCAAAGGTACGGAAGGCGCTGTTGGTCTTATCCGCTGGTTTGAGCGAACTGAATCAGTGTTTTCCCGTAGCAACTGTACCGAAGACTGCAAGGTAAAGTTTGTTACTAGTACTTTAACTAAAGAAGATCTATCCTAGTGGAATTCTTTTGCCCAACCTATTGGGATAGAAGAAGCTTACAAGATTACCTGGGTTGAACTCAAGAAGCTTTTGATAAAGAAGTATTGTTCCCGAACCGAGGTCCAGAAGATGGAAGACAAATTTTACCATCTGACTGTAAAGGGGAATGATCTTAAGACATATGTAAGAAGATTTCAGGAATTGGCAACCTTGTGTCCCACTATGGTGCCAGATTCTGAGAAAATGATAGAAATTTTCATCGGGGACCGCCTCAAAGTATTGAAGGGAATGTTACCGCCTCTAAAAAAAACAACCTCAAACTCTAGAGGAAGCCATTAACATAGCCCAGAGGCTAATGGATCAGGTAACAAAGCACACTCTGGTGCAAGTATCAAGTGATCACAAACGAAAGTTTGACGACAGAAGAACTTTCAACAACAACAACTACCGCAACGATAATAACAACAACTACCGTAACACCAACACCAACAACCGCTACAATAATCACCAACCACAACAGAACAGAAGACAGGAAACCTTCAGGTCTTATGCTGTCACCCCAACTGAAAACAATGGGTATACTGGAAACCGTCCCTTGTGTAAGAAATGCACTCTGCATCACATAGGACCTTGCACTGTTAAGTGTAATACTTGCAACAAGGTGGGCCATCTGACCAAGAACTGCAGAAACAAAGGGCCAGCCACTGGAAGTAATCTGCTACCAGTGACAGTTACTTGTCATGCCTGTGGAGAGAAAGGGCATTATGCAAATCAGTGCCGAAAGACCACCAACAACAATGCCCAGGAAAGAGCCTACTGTGAGGGATTAGGAAATGCTCACCAGACCACGAACGTATTCACGGTAAGTTCTTTCCTAAACCAACATGCTAGCTAGAAGTATAATTTGATTAATGGACTGGATAAAAAGCTATCAGTATCCCATTATCTCTTGATCTCTAAGCAAAATATTCCACCAATTACAATAGATACCTTTTATAATATCAAAATGGCTGACGGAAACCTAGTAAGCACAAACACTATTATTCAGGGTGCAATTCTGACTTTGTTAAACCAACCTTTCAAAATTGATCTTATGCTAATCAAACTTCCGTTAGTTTCGACGTCGTTATTGAGTTACTGGATTGGTTACCAAGTATCATGCTAGAATAAACTGTGACAGAAAGTCGTCCACATCCCAATCAACAGTGAAACTTTGATCATCCGAGGTGACCAAAGTAAAACCCGACTAAATCTCATATCCTGTATAAAAACTGAAAGATATATATCCCGAGGTTGTCAAGTTTTCGTAGCCCAAGTAATGGAAAAGAAGTCAGACGAGAAAAGACTAGAAGATATCCCGTAGTCGGGATTTTCTCGAAGTTTTTCCTAAGATCTCCCTAGGCCGTTCCTCCCGATTCGCCAAGATAGAATTCCAAAATCGATCTAATTCCAGGAGCGACACCTGTAGCCCGAGCACCTTATAGATTAGCTCCTTCAGAAATGCAGGAACTATCTAACCAACTTCAAGAGTTATCAGAGCAGGGTATATCCGACCAAGGTACTTTCGCCTGGGAGCGCCTGCTTATTTTTAAAAAAGCAAGATGGATCTTTCAGAATGGGTATCAGAATACCATGAGTTGAATAAACTTACCGTAAAGAATCGTTACCCATTACCCAGGATTGATGACTTATTTAACCAACTTTAAGGTTCGAGTGTCTACTCGAAGATTAACTTAAGATCAGGCTATCATCAACTGAGAGTAAGGGATGAAGATATTCCCAAGACTGCCTTTCAGAACAAATACGGACATTTTAGGGGGGGTGAGGGGGGGGGGGGAGGGGGGATTCAAGTAAATAGCATTTGGTTTAACTAACGCACCTGCTGTATTCATGGATCTCATGAACCGTGTATGTAAACCATACTTGGACAAATTCATAATAGTGTTCATCGATGATATTCTCAAAACCTGGGTTTGAGCTTCAATGATCAAAAATGGTGGAAACGGGTCAGAATCAGGACTTTCGGCTTCGTACGGCTAGAGTAACGACTCTCGGGCTTCGTTTCTTGAACTTATTTAATGATCCTAATATCATATGGGAGCAAAGGATTGCTGCCAATGGATAAAAGCCAAGAAACAGGTCATGGTTTAGAAACTAGCTTGGTTTTAGGGTTTAGGGTTTTGAATTAGGGTTTTGAGTGTAAAAAGATGTATTAAAGCTTATGAATAGAATATTTAGGGTTTACATCTTGTAAAATGAGTGTAGTAACTTGTTTAAGTAGTGGTGAAGAAATTAGAATGAAAACAGAGGTAAAACGGCTATTTTAGAGATCATGCTTAATGACTTGTACATTGACCTTTTAGAGATTTGTACTTTGAGTTGAAGAGATTTTATATTTCAAATGAGATATCATATTACTTGTACATATGCTTTAGTAGCTTGTGCATTCACTTTATGAGTTAACCCTTCCATGAGATTAGGGTTTAGGGCATCCGATAATGGTTTAAAGCCCGTTTTGATACGATGTTGCAAATGGTACCTTTTAGGAAGAATGTACCTTGTAATAATGATATTATGATATTGACTTGATATGTTATGATGTTTCTTGACATATATGAGGATAGGATTGCCATACGTAGGTTGTCCGAGTCCGTTAACTTGAGTTATGCAGGTTAGATTGCATATTAAGATATTGGCAAAGTAATGTAATGTAATAAAGCAAAAAAATTCCCTGAAAAAGGTGAGTTCATATATAACTAATAGATTGTACGTCATCTAACTTAATAGATGGATATTTACATTTATGAAAATTATGGGTTTTTATAAATGCTGACAATACCAATAGGAACACCAGAGAAAGAGAAGCTCATGTAGCAAGAAAATGTAGCTACAAAGAGTTCATGACCTGCCAACCTATCAATTTCAAAGGTTCAGAAGGAGTTGTTGGACTTATCTACTGGTTTGAGCGAACTGAATTCGTGTTTTCTCATAGCAACTATACCGAAGACTGCAAGGTGAAGTTTGTTACTGGTACTTTAACTGAAGAAGCTCTATCCTGGTAGAATTCTTTTTCCCAACCTATTAGGATAGAAAAAGCTTACAAGATTACCTGGGTTGAATTCAAGAAGCTTTTGATCAAGAAGTACTGTCCCCGAACTGAGGTCCAGAAGATGGAAGACTAATTTTACCATCTGACTGTGAAGGGGAATAATCTCAAGACATATGTGAGAAGATTACAGGAATTGGCAACCTTATGTCCCACTATGGTGCCAGATTCTGAGAAAATGATGGAAGTTTTCATCGGGGGATTGCCTCGAAGCTGAAGGGAATGTTACCGCCTCTAAATCTCAAACTTTAGAGGAATCCATTAACATAGCCCGATGCTAATAGATCAGGTAACAAAGCACACTCTAGTACAAGCATCAAGTGATCACAAATGAAAGTTTGACGATAGAAGAACTTTCAACAACAACAACTACCGTAACACCAACACCAACAACCGCTACAATAATCACCAACCATAACAGAACAGAAGACAGGAAACCTTCAGGGCTTATGCTGCCACCCCAACTAAAAATAATGGGTATATTGGAAACCATCCCTTGTGTAAGAAATGTACTCTGCATCACATAGGATCTTGCACTATTAAGTGTAATACTTGCAACAAGGTAGGCCATCTGACTAAGAACTGCAGAAACAAAGGCAACCACTGGAAGTAATCTGCTACCTGTGACAGTTACTTGTCATGCCTGTGGAGAGAAAGAGCATAATGCAAATCAGTGCCGAAAGACCACCAACAACAATGCCCAGGGAAGAGCCTACATGCTGAGGGATAGGAATGCTCACCAAGACCGAACATAGTCACGGGCATGTTCCTTCTAAACCAACATCTAGCTAGATTATTTTTTGATTTTGGTGCCAATAAAAGCTTCGTATCCATATCTCTTGCCTCTATGCTAAATATCCCACCCATTACAATAGATACCTTTTACGGTATTAAAATGGCTGACGGAAACCTAGTAAGTACAAACACCGTTATCCATGGTTGCACCCTGACTTTATTAAACCAACCTTTCAAAATTGATCTTATGCCGATCAAACTCGGTAGTTTCGACATCGTCATTGGTATGGATTGGTTATCCAAGTATCATGCTAGAATTATCTATGACGAGAAAGTCATCCACATCCCAATCAAAGGTGAACTTTGATCATTCGAGGTGACCGAAGTAAAACCCGACTAAATCTCATATCTTGTATAAAGACCGAAAGGTATATATCCTAAGGTTGTCAAGTTTTTGTAATCCAAGTAATGGAAAAGAAGTCAGACGAGAAAAGACTAGAAGATATCCCAATAGTCAGAGAATTCCTAGAAGTTTTTCCTGAAGATCTACCTGGCCTTCCTCCCGTTCGCCAAGTAGAATTCCAAATAGATCTAATTCCAGGAACAACACCTGTAGCCTGAGCACCTTATAGATTAGCTCCTTCAGAAATGCAGGAACTATCTAACCAACTTCAAGAGTTGTCAGATCGAGGTTTTATCCGACCAAGTACTTCACCCTAGGGAGCTCCTGTCTTGTTTGTCAAAAAGAAAGACGGATCTTTCAGAATGTGTATCGATTACCGGGAGTTGAATAAACTTACCGTAAAGAATCGTTACCCATTACCCAGGATTGATGACTTATTTGACCAACTTTAAGGTTCGAGTGTCTACTCGAAGATTGACTTAAGATCAGGCTATCATCAACTGAGAGTAAGGGATGAAGATATTCCTAAGACTGCTTTCAGAACAAGATACGGACATTATGAATTTCAAGTGATGCCATTTGGTTTAAACTAACACGCCTGCTGTATTCATGGATCTCATGAATCGTGTGTGTAAACCATACTTGGATAAATTTGTGATAGTATTCATCGATGATATTCTTATCTACTCCCGTAACAAAGAAGAGCACGCAAATCATTTGAGAATAATCCTAGAATTACTCAAGAAAGAGAAGTTGTATGCCAAGTTCTCCAAGTGTGATTTCTGGATTCGTATCGTGCAATTTCTTGGACACTTAATTGATAGTCAAGGACTTCATGTTGACCCCGCCAAGATTGAAGCAGTTAAGAATTGGACATCTCCTACTACACCCACAGAAATACGTCAATTCTTAGGACTTGCCGGCTATTATCGGAGATTTATCAAAGATTTCTCGAAGATTGCAAAGTCTTTGACTGAATTAACCTAGAAAAACAAGAAGTATATTTGGGGAGAAAACCAAGAGTCAGCCTTCCAACTGCTAAAACAAAAGCTATGTGAAGCTCCAATCTTAGCATTACCAGAAGGAAATGATGATTTTGTTGTTTACTGTGATGCATCCCATCAAGGTCTGGGAGCGGTGTTAATGCAAAGAGAGAAGGTTATTGCATATGCATCCTGACAACTTAAGCCTAATGAAGAAAACTATACCACTCATGATCTTGAATTAGGAGCAGTAGTGTTCACTCTTAAAATTTGGAGACACTATCTGTATGGCACCAAATGTACTGTGTTCACTGATCATAAAAGTCTTTAGCATATCCTTGATCAGAAAGAGTTGAACATGAGACAACGCCGTTGGCTAGAATTGCTTGCAGATTACGATTGTGAAATTCGCTACCATCCTGGAAAGGCAAATGTTGTAGCAGATGCCTTAAGCCGGAAGGAACGAATCAAACCACTCCGAGTTAGATCATTAGTTATGACCATTCATCCAAAATTACCATCACAAATTCTCAAAGCTCAAACTGAAGCACTCAAAGAAGAAAACATCAAGGCTGAAAACTTATGAGGAATGGATAAAGAATTTGAAATACATCCTGATGGAACTCGTTGTATTAAAAACCAAAGCTGGTTACCACTCTCTGGTAATCTGAGAGACCTGGTCATCCATGAGTCCCATAAATTGAAGAATTCCATTCACCCAGGTTCTGACAAAATGTATCAGGATCTAAAGAAACTCTATTGGTGGCCTAACATGAAGGCAATCATCGCTGAGTATGTTGGCAAGTGTTTAACATGCTCTAGAGTTAAAGCAAAATGTCAAAAGCCATCTGGCTTACTGGTACAACCAGAGATTCCTATGTGGAAGTGGGAGAGAATAACAATGGATTTCATCACAAAACTACCCAAAACATCAAACGGACATGACACAATCTGGGTCATTGTCGATCGTCTTACTAAATCCGCACATTTCATCCCTACCTGAGAAACAGATAGTATGGAAACCCTTACAAGGTTATACATCAAAGAAATAGTCTCCCAGCATGGAGTGCCAATATCTATCATCTTGGATTGTAACAGTCATTTCACATCCAGATTCTGGCAATCATTACAGAATGCTTTGGGTACTCAATTAGACATGAGTACGGCATATCATCCTGAAACCGATGGACAAAGTGAAAGAACCATCCAAACACTCAAAGACATGCTTCGAGCCTGTGTTATAGATTTTGGAAAAGGATGGGAAAGACACTTACCATTGGTAGAATTTTCCTACAATAACAGTTACCATGCCAGTATTAAGGCAGCACCATTCGAGGCACTTTATGGTCGAAAGTGCAGATCACCTGTTTGCTGGGCCGAAGTTGGAGATGTTCAACTTACGGGACCAGAAATAATCCATGAAACCACTGAAAAGATAGTGCAAATTCGACAACGCTTGCAAGCTGCAAGAGATCGGCAAAGAAGTTACGCCAATGTAAGGCGAAAGCCTTTAGAATTTCAAGTTGGAGATCGTGTTATGTTAAAAGTGTCACCTCGTAAAGGTGTCATCCGATTCGGAAAATGAGGAAAGCTTAATCCCCGATACATTGGACCTTTCAAAATCCTTGAACGGATTGGCCCAGTGACATATAAACTTGAGCTTCCTGAAGAGCTCAGTAATGTCCACAGTACTTTCCACGTTTCTAATCTAAAGAAATGCTTATCTACCGAATCCCTTATCATTCCAATGAAAAAGCTTTGACTCGATGACAAACTTAACTTTGTGGAAGAACCAGTAGAGATCATGGATCGAGAAGTCAAGCAACTAAGACAAAGTCGTATTCCTATAATCAAAGTAAGATGGAACTCTAAAAGAGGACCAAAATTTATGTGGGAACGTGAAGATCAAATTCGTGCCAAGTATCCACATTTGTTTTCAAACATCACTTCGGCATCCAACTAAATCTCGAGACGAGATTTCTTTTAAGGGAGGGAGACTATAACAACCCATAATTTTCATCACTTTAATTATCCATCTATTAAATTAGATGCACTGTAATATCCATCTATTATATATACTACCTTTTACAGGGAAATTTTTGCTTTATCTCATTATGCAACGTAACTTGCATCTCTACCAACCTACCTATGCCAATTCTATCTATGTTTATATCATGTAAACATACTAATATGTCAAGTCTATATCTTAATATCATTTTTACCAAGTACATTATCCATTTAACGTACCATTTACAATGTTATATCAAAATAGACTTTATCCGTTAACATTTATATCAAAACCGTAATTATATGTAATGTATACATATAAAAACATGTGCAAGCATTCAAAACATATGTATCAGTTACAATGCACAACATTTGAAATACTAATTTCCCTCAAGTCAATATACAAGTTCATTTAGCTCAATGTACAAATCATGAAGGCACAAATTCAACTTTGCTATTTTTCCCTCCAAATTAATTTGTTTCTTACCAACTTTTAAAACACATACCAAACACTCAATGCAACATTCTAAACCTAAACTAAACCTAAAAATCGTCCTAAAACCTTAATCTAACAACCCTAACCTAAATGAAACCCTAAAACACCTAATTTCTTTTAAACTATAATCTTGATCCTATACCTTAATCCTAACATTAAGCCTTAACCTAAATCCTATTCTTATATCCTAAACCTTAATCCTAAACCTTAATGATATCCTAAAACACTAACCCTAATCGAATTCCAAAACAAAAACCCTAACCTTAGGAGAACCCACAGACCAGTACAGAAGAATCAAACTCTCGACACCCCTTGTTTCATTTTAACCCATTTTAATCAAACAAGCACCTCAAGCACCTCCTTTGCATCACCATGGCCTTACTAAGCAACCACCCTAGCACCTCCCTCACACTACCATCATCTCCACGTTACTAACTTAGGCACCAAGGTGGTTTGTCACCTCCTTGGTTAGCCGTGACCTTCCACCACCCTCCACCATTCATAGCTATCTTCCTAGCTTATAAGAATCACCATATAGCCTCCCTTAGTCACCTTAACCAGTTAGGACACTAATCAAACACCAAAACTTAGGTACCAAGCCTATTCGAGCCCTATATAAACTGAAACATACACACTCTTTCAAACACACCTCAATTCTTCATCACAAACACAAATGGAGTTCTAAACTAGACCAAGGAGGATCAATAGAAGCCCCAAGATCAGAATTGAAGCCAAGAACCAAGAGAAAGAAGCCCTTGAAGTCGTTATTAGGCGTGCGAACCTAAAAACTCTCATTCAACACATTTTGAGCTCAAGTAAGCTTATATCTTGTTCAATAAGCTCATATTCTATTTTAAAACTTTAATAAGCTTCTTTAGATCCTATATAAACTCTTGTTTGATCCCTTGAACAACAAACCCATGTGTTTTTTTATTAAAACCCTAAAAATGACCCGTTTTAATTTTCTAGCTAACAAATCCTTTTTCTAAACTTTTTTTATGTTAGAACATCTTATTTTAGCTTATTCTAATAAGCCATAACCTGAAAATATTATTTAGAACACTAAAATAAGCTTGCATGACTTTTTGGACTTGATTTGTAAATCATTTCCATGTAAGGGGTATATATCATAACTATTTAGAAATTAACAAGTACAAGGGTTAATCATGTCATATTCCTAAAGTTATAATTATAAGGACCTATCTTGCCAAGTTTCAAAGTTAAAGGTTTAAATTATATATACATTATATATAAAAGACTAAACATGTAAATGTTTATAAACCAAGGGTATATATTGCCATTTTTGTATTCTTAAAAATATAAAATATAATATTTTTATAAAAATATATATTAATATTATAAGACTCGATTTTATTAAAACCTGACACATTTATCGTTATTAATCATCGATCGACGCATTATAAAATAATTACGTTATATAATTAACGTAACTTATCATCAACTAGCTTTTGAAGAAACTTAAAATCTTATCGTATCACGTTACTAGGGAATTTCATGTGAGGGGTTCCATTTGGGTATTTGTTTTGACGAGTTTGCTGGGTTTATGATTTAAAGTGCCCTGACTCCTCAAACGATACTACATGGCCTCTGGATTATGATAGCCTGAACAGTGATACAATATTTCCATAAATTAATAAATCAAAGTAATACGTTAAACTTTATAAAGTTTTGAAACATAAACCATCACAGTAAGACTTGACATATTACCCTAGGTCGCATGACGAATCCGTTACTTTCACTTGATATACTTTTGCCATCAATCAGTTTTCCCTGTTAAGGTGAGTTTATAGCCTTGCATTTTAAATCTTCAAATGTTTCATAAACCCGCGAGGGGAATACATGCTATAAACTATGAATACGAGTGTTTTTCCAACTCTATGATATCCTGATATATTATTGCCTAAGTCCTTACTTTTACCATTAAGACCCCATTATCATGAACCGTTAATTACTTTTCAGAGTAAGCGCGAATGCTGTGAATAGATCTATTTGGGACTGAACTTCGCCGTTAGTGTACCTATACTTTCTGGTAACTAAACGTACTTCATTTAAATCACTATGAAGGTGTTTGGCAAAGGCACCCGTTGGGGCAACTTCTTATGATTATTGATTATCTCAAGGTCTCGGTGTCATGAGCTTAGGGCAATAATATTGTTTTCTATAATAATTGTACTCATTGCAATTATTACACTTATGGGTGTATAACAACGTAACCCACTATTTATAATGACTTGTATTCAAACTATTTACCATAAACCTATGAATTTTACTCAACCATTGTGTTGATCTTTTTAGCATGTTTATCTCAGGTAATTGAGCATCACATGGCACGGAGTGGCACGGACTTGAAGATGGCTAAACTGTTATCATTTAAACTTTATGTTTCTAGATTTTTGGATCTCTCTTTTTGTAAAACTCTGATGAATAAATGAATGATAACTAAATTTTTGAAAAACGTCTCTTTATGAGTCATTTTCTTTTATTATGACTGTTGTACTATGAAGTAATACCCCAGATTAGCTTCCGCTGCTATATTTGACAAAATGGGGGTGTTATAATAAGCTCTTCAAATTTTCTTAAAAACTTATCCTAAGGCAAACTCAAGTTTAGCAAAAGGCAAAACTAGTCCCTAAGGTTTAGTAAATAAGAAAAAGTCATACATTTTGCATTAATACCCCTACAAATTAAACGTGTATCAAATAAAGCCCTATTAAGTTAACATTTATCAACTCCCCTTTAATTATTCACCCGACACCATTAAAACCTTTTTCGATTGACAGCTTATTAATTATGAAGAAGATGATTTTGACAGTTTCTCCCCTCAAATAATTACCCATTTTCTATTGAAAGAGATGTAGTCGTTATTTGATGGTTCAAAATTGTCTTAGAAAAATGATGATCTGTTGAATCTGAAAGATGATTTTTGAATATTTTGAAAATCAACACCCAAGAAAATAAGATTTCTCTTATTTTAACACATAAGCGCACTGACACGTACGCTTACGGAATATAAGAAGCACGGGTTGTGATGCAAAGTAATCACAAGCCTTTGCATGGTCATAAAGTAGACCATGCCCAAGAGTAACTTCCTATTGAGAGGTCAAGTCTCCTTTTTGACGGAATACTTACCTTTAAGATGATGACCGGGTTGCTATCTGAAATAATAGCAAGCCATTTTGGCATGTTTTGAAAGCTTTTGAAACTTCTGCTCGAACTTCATTTACAACCTCGTATCATTACTAAATGGCATTTCTAAGGCCGTAAATGTTATCGATTTTCAAAAGACATGCCAGAGATACATATTTTTATATTTTTTTGATTTTTTTTTGTTTTTGTAAAATTTTATAAAAGGAAAATCTTTTTGGAATTTTTATGTTTTCATATATACATATATACAGGATATGAGTTACCACCATCACTCGTCCATTTCCTCTGCCATACATTTCAACGTTTCTGGAGACATGCTTTTCATACCAAGCTTATCGATTTAGAAGTTAAATCTCTCTCGAGGCAACGATTTAGTAAAGATGTCAGCCAGTTGGTATTTAGTCCGGACAAAGTATAGCTCCACGATTCCATTCTCCACTTGCTCCTTTATAAAATGGTAGCGAATATCGATGTGCTTAGCTCTTGAATGTTGAACATTGTTGCAGCATAAAACAATCGCACTTTTGTTATCGCAGTACAGAGGGATCTTATTGAATTGAAAGCCATAATCTGTTAGCTGTGAACGCATCCAAAGAATTTGTGAGCAACACCCAGATAAGGTAATATATTCAGCCTTTGTACTCGATATGGCAGTGCTCTTTTGATTCTTTGACGACCAGCTAACAACTTTGTCACCTAAGAACTGAGCGCTTCCCAATGTAATACGTCTAGTGTCCTGACACCTCGCATGATCGGCATATGCATAAGCTGTAAGTGACATATCGGTATCCTTGAAGTACCATAGACCCATGTTAATTGTTCCGTTTAGGTATCAAAAGATCCTTTTCATCGCTTATAAGTGCTTTTCGGTAGGCTTAGCCTTATACCGGGCACATAAGCAGACAGAATGATTAAGGTCAGGTCTACTGGATGTAAGATACATTAAGGATCCAATCATGCCACGGTAAAGTCTAGCATCAATTTGTTTCCCCTGTAGATCTTCATCCAGTTTCTTATTTTCAATCATGGGTGTGTCGACAGAATTAGTAGAATGCAAACCACATTTTTTAACAATTTCATAAGCGTATTTAGATTGGTTTATAAAGATGCCTCTAGGACTTTGAGAAATCTGTAATCCTAGAAAAATGACATTTGCCCCATCATTGACATCTTGAACTTAGTGGTCATCTGATTAGCAAACTCATTGCACATGGCAGTATTAGTGGAAGCAAATATTATATCGTCAACATAAATTTATACCAGTAATATGTCATTTCCAGCATGCCGTGTAAAGAGTGTTGGATCAACTGCACCTTTGGAAAATTGTTGACAGATAAGGAAGCTTGACAGCATATCATACCATATACATGGTGCTTGTTTAAGACCGTAAAGAGCCTTTTTGAGCTTGTACACATGCGATGGGTTGTCCTGATCAACAAATCCTTCTGGTTGTAAAACATTGACCTCTTATTTGAGCTCGCCATTCAAGAAAGCCGTTTTGACATCCATTTGGTAGATTGTCATATTCTTTTGAGCGGTATTAGCTACGAAGATACGAATGGCCTCTATTCTAGCAACCGATGCAAATGATTCCTCAAAGTCAATTCCTTCTTCTTGCTTGAATCCTTGAGCAACGAGCCTAGCCTTATTCTTTAGTACCCTGCCAAATTCATCTGTCTTGACTTTATAAATCCATTTTAGCTTGATCAAGAACATGTTATCTGGACACGGCACCAATTCCCAAACTTCTAGTCTTTTAAAATCATGAATTTCTTCTTGTATTGCATTGATCCATGATGGTTCGATCATTGCTTGTTTGAATTTTTGGGTTCGACAGAAGTTAGGAAGGCATCAAAGTAACACCACATGGCATCAGTTTTGAGTTGCTTTCTCGTAGATACAAAGTGAGAAGGATCTCCTATTACATTTGCTACTAGATGATCCTTAGTCCATCTACCAAGGTGTTTAAATAGAGTGTGGATTTGTATTATATTCGATGATGATCCTTGATAAGTCGAGTCTTCATTAGGAGATTCATTAAGTGGATCATCATGAAAAGTTGGTGTTTTTGGTGATTCTTCAAAACCTTAAGAAATGATTGGAGAATGTTCTTGTTCTTGTGATGAGGGAATACTTGTTGAGGGAGCATCCTGGTTAATGGAAATTGACACAGGAGAATCAGCTAATACTTCAGCTCTTAGAGCAGCAGCTTCTGAAACTAGAGAAACAACAATTGTTGGAGGGTTAAAGTATTCATCGAACATTGGTTGAAATAACCGATCCCAGTCATCTCTTATTGGTGGTAAGCAAGGTTGTTGAGAAACAGGATTTGAACCGAGTCCTATACTGGATGTAGCAGGAGTCATTCCTTGAAGCCTGGGTCCTGAACTGAATTGTTTAGAAGCCATAGTTGTTAGCTCATCGAACATTACATGAATTGTTTCAGTAATTATCCAGGTCCTTTTGTTGTAGATTCTGAACGCTTTCTTTGAAAGCGCGTAACCAACGAAAATCCCAATGTCTGCTTTTGCATCAAATTTACCTAGATCCTCATGGTCATTGGTAGGATAGTAAAGTGAACCAAAGACATGAAAGAATGATAAGTCCAGTTTCTTGTCTTGCATAAGCTCATATGGAGTTTTGTTGTATCGGATGCGTATCAAAGAACGGTTTTGGGCGTAATAAGCCGTATTGATAGCTTTGTCCCAGAGAAATAATAGAGCTTTAGAAAATATCCTCATAGTTCGAGCAGCTTCTATAAGAGTCTGATTTCGCCTTTCGACAACACCGTTCTACTGAGGAGTGCGAGCTACAGAAGTTTGATGCATGATGCCAATATTTTCATACCATTTACGAAGTGTCTGATTGACAAATTCGGTTCCATTATCTATTCAAACATTCCAGACTGTGGCTTTCAAACAAACTTGAATGTTTTAATACATTTGATGATGGCCATAGGAGCTTCATCTTTTGTCTTCAAAAATCTGACCCAAGTTAATCTTGAGTAATCATCGACTATCACTAAGATATACCTTTTCCCGTTAATACTAGCCACACGCATCGGGCCATACAAATCCATATGCAAAAGATATAGTTTCTCTTGGTTAGTGTCTTCAGCTTTGGGTTTATGAGAGGATTTTTTGCTTTTTCCTAATGCATGTGCTGAACACAAATAATCTTTCTAAAATTTAAGTTTAGGAATTCCTCGTGCAAGACCGTATTTAGCTAGCTTGTTCAAAGTACCAAAGTTGAGATGAGATAATCAATGGTGCCATAACCAGCTCTTAGTCTTTCACACTTTGGATAGAAGACAGATTGGAGATGATTTAAGCATGTCATTAAGAGAAATTGTGTACAAATTTATGTCTCGGGACCCTAAAAGTAGATCAACACCTTCTAAATTGCGAATAAAGGAAGTGTTTTTTCGAAATGCAACTTCAAGATCCGTATCACAAAATTGGCCAACAGAAAACAAGTTATGTCCAAGTCCCTCAACGTAGTATACCTTTGAGATAATAACGTTTCCCAGCTGATAGTCACCATACCCTATAATCCTTGCAATCTGGTCGTTCTCGAATCTTAAAGTACCTAAAAATTTACTGATAAAGTTCATGAGCTGAGAGCGATTCCCTATCATGTGTTTGGAACATTCGGAGTCCAGATACCAGAGTATAATTTGGACAACGTGTCATGACAAGAGAAGAAGACGATGGAATATCTATTGCAGTGGATCCCTAAATTTGATTAGGTTCTGAGTGGTTAGCATTCTTAGATTATACAATCTTAGCTATTTTACTCGAACCTATGATTTTAATATTTTTGGGTTTCCTGCTATAGACTTTTATCTCTGGTTTTTGTATTTCATCTAAGTGGGAAGTGGTTTGATTAGGAGGCACTACGTTAGTTGAGGTGAACCTAGTTAAAGGGCACGAGTTACCAACTATAGTGAAGATTCTGCCTGTTGGTTTCCACTTAAATTCTACATCAGTTAATACATGACCTGTAGGTTTCCAAATATTTTGTTTTATATGTTTCTTAGTAGATTTAGTACATTTATTCCCATTTTGCACAAGATCAAGAAGACATTTATCATGAACAACGTCAAACATAGATTTATTACAAGTAACACAGAGAATTTCAGAATTCGCTTTTGACAGTGAATGCTTAACATCAACATCACAAAGAGGTTTAATAACACGATTCACTTTATTTAGTTTCCTAGGTCGGGCTTCTACTTTATTCTTCTTGTTCCTATTTGGTGATTTCTAGATCCTATCATTCCTTTTATTGCCTGGAGGCTTTGATCCGCAATTACTAGTAAAACACTTCACTCCTATAGAAGACAACACAGGTGTGTTAGAATCTGATGTATTTAAAGACTTTACCTGTTTAATGTTGCTTGAGGATGTAAGTGGTTCAACAAACCTAACTTTCTTGACATTATTCATGGGTTTGACAGTAACCTTCTTAGCACTAGGTATTAACGCATTAGGACACGTATCTTGAACATATATAAGCAACTCCTGAATTCTTGTGGCATACTTACAGGCAAGGTCTAATTCGCTATCTAAAGGTTGTTTCACCTTAGGTTGTTCCACTATTTCCTAAAGAATTTTAGCTTGTTCTTGAGTGTTCCTAAGATAGTCTATGTGAACTTCCTTATTTTGCAATAACCTAGGAGGCAACGGTTCTAAATCAAGCTTGAACATGCCTGGAGCAATAGTGGTGGTAGAAGGTGTGTGAATAACATTTTCAACAATTTCTTTCCCTTTCAATTTTCGTAAATCGTTTTTCAATGATGTTATCACAAAAACCTTATCTTGAATTTGAGCTTTTAAATCCTCAATTTCCACAAATTTTAAGTTCAGTTTGTTAATTAAAGAGTCACTTTGTTCTTTATGACGAACACGTGTCTTTTTTATTGAGTCAAACTGATCTTTAAAAACCTGTTTCACATGATTAATTTCATTACAAAGACGTTCATTCTTATAAAGCAATTTTGCCACACTATTTTCCAGTTCCTTATTTATGGGCTCAATTTCCCATTTATCATGATTAACGTTCTCTGTCTTGGTATTCTCTCTTAAAGATTTGCTAGTATCCTTCAACTTACAGATGGTCTTGTCTTTATCTTGTAGCTAAGATTTCAAATCATTTATTTCAACATATTCTTGAATTTCAACAGCATTATGATTAACTCAAGATTCATCGTTTTGAAAAACTTCTTGTTTTAATTGCATTGACACTTCGAGAGAAATACAATGTTGTTCAAGTTGTGAGTGATTTTTCAAAATATCATTATATGCTTGTTTTGATTTGGAAAGCTCATCATCAAGATTCAAACACTTTTCATATGAATCACACTTTAGCATTTCCATATTCACATAATTATTATTCAAAGACATAGAATTCATCACAATTAACATAACATCTTGAGACATGATTTTTTGTAAGAGTCGATCATTTTCCAAAAGAATTTCTTTCTTAGCAATTTCCAAACATTTTTTATCAACTAAAAACTGGTGAACAGACGCTTCTATTTGATCAAAAACTGATTGTACTTTCGTTATTTCATTTAGAAGATCTTTATCAAACACATTGAATATGTCTTTTAAAGATTTTAGAAATGGAATAATTTCATTGTTAAAAATAGTTTTTGTATGTTCAAACCCCCATTCACCTTCTTCAATAGCACTAAGTGTTGTCCTCTTCTTTACCACTGAGTCAAACTGGGTGAGGTAGAATTTAAGCTTTTTAAGGCTTGCATTCACCAAACTCACCTTAGGTAGTTCACTGGGAACATCCACTATGACAGATGGTGTGTAAGAAGGTTCAAAGGTAAGATTGAGCATATGAAACTAAAATGCTTGTTCAGCCGATAATTCTTGTTGTGGAGAAAAACATTTTCCAAAATCATTAGTTAGGCTATTTAATTTTTCATAATCGATAGGTTTATGAGAAATTTTCTTTGCAATAACTTCAGGATCCTTTGCCTTTTCAAACATTTTTTATCGACTCTCTTCTTCCAAAATCAATGTTTCTTCATCATCAATCACAGGCATAGCAACATGTGTTTTAGACATAACAGCGCCATCATACAAGGTTGGTTTGATCCGTTGGGCTTTCTTAAGATAAAACAGATTTTGATAACCTAGAGCTTGTTTGTGTGTATTATCATAAAACGCTTGTGGCTTAGTTAACATGTGCACCGTTTGAACAGATTAACCCACTTTACAAACAATATTATCAAGTTCTTTAATCTCCTTTTCCATATCAATTTCATTTTCCAAATATTTATTTTCTTTTTCTTTGGATTCATTTTTGAAAACTGTAAAAGTTTTGAATAAAGATTCCTTTTCTTTGATTTGTTTAGAAAGATTTTGCTCAAGTGAGTCAATTTGTTCTTTGAGTATAAGTTTCTCTCTAATCATATCAACCATTTGAGAATCAATCATTTTTTTCACGACTACTTAAATCAATATTAAGACGTTGTTCAAAAGTTTTGACCCTTTCCTTATATCTCTCAAGATCAGCGGTTATTGATTCATTATTTTGTTCCTTATTAGCCTTTTCCTAATTTTTTTACATGATTAATCATTTGTTTGGACATTTGTTCAATCACAGATAAAATCATTGAATCTTGTTGTGCCTGTAAATTAGTATCTTGAACAGTTGCCTATTGTGTTTCTTGAAAATATTAAGAATATGGAAAGATATTGCTATCACTAGATATCTCATTATCTGTAAAATCCATAACTGGTGATTGTTCAAAATTATTCAATTCATGCACACTTTGATTATCTATATCATTCAGATAGGTTTCAGAATTAGGTACTTCTGAGATAACGTCAGAACCATAGTTGGAAATGTTGGCCATAACCGTCGAGAGATCATCACAGTCAGAATCATAAGTATCAAGATCCTCAGTCTGAAAAGCAGCATTATGAGGAATGATTGTCTGAGCTTGACTTGCTGGAATTCCTAGATCTGCAAGAAATGCGAGTTGCTCCTCAACCAATATTTATCTAGCTTCCTGAGCTTCTGCTAACATTGTTTTCTCCTTATACCATGTTGCATTCCTTGGTCACTTAGGCTGAGTGCATTGCCTAGCCATATGTCATTCACCTTGGCAGTTGTAGCATTTAACAACTCTTGCCTGTCCACTTATAGTATTTCCCCTTGAACTAGTAGCATTGCTCTTATATGTAGTACCAGAATAAATTTGCCCTTGTCTCCCCTGAACTTGTTGCACGGTAACCCTGCCATCTTGAATAGTGGCTTGGTTTCTTGGATTAGAGGAAGTTCTTAGTTGATTATTGGTAGTAGGGAACCTTGAAGAAGCTACAGCCGTTAGAAAAGCCATTGCTTTATTGAGACAAGCAATCGGATCATCTCCAAGAGAAAATACAGGAACAGCAAAACCTGAGTCTCTAAATGGTGATTCAGTCATAGGTTGTGTATGAGATTGAGGTGATTGATACGGAACATGTGGAATTACTTGTGGAACAGTTGAGGTTTGATGATTCATTTGAGACTAAAATGTATGTGATGGTGGAATAGATGAATGATTAAATTGAGTTTGTGATGGATAATGAGATGAGTATTGTTGATTGGGTTGAATTGATCCATATTGTGATGGTGAAAATTGTTGTTGAAGTGGAGGATTGTTGTAAGATACTTGATAAGGGTTGAAGTGAGGTGGTGTCATCTTCTTATTTGCAATGAAGGAAAGTGGATCTTGATTACGTTCATGCATAATACGGACTTCATTGGCATGGAGTTCGTGTTGTTCAAGATATGCATGAAGCTGATCAAAGTTGGAGGTATGCAAATCTTTAACAAGCTTGACATCATTCACGAACTTACTTCATTCAGGTGGAAGACTGTTTAAGAACTTGGTATTAACTTGAAATTGCTCCATTTTCATCTTGTAGATGTTCATATCAATAATCAGCTAAGTAAATCTTAAGTAATACGTATGAAGTGATCCCCCCTTGATGTGAGTAAACTTATCGAATGCATTATACAGCTTACATTCTCTTTCCTGCTTTATCAAAGAAGTACCTTGCATTAGTAACGGAACTCTCTCCCATAAATCTTTAGCAACTCTGTGATGATTCACAAGTGAATAGATATCAGCAGGAAGACCTTGAAGAATGAAATTGGTAGCTTTCATATCACAATCAGCTTGAATTTTCTCAGCAATAGATAATTCAGCATATTTCTTTGTTCTGATCACATCGTTCTCTTCAACCGTAGGCCAAATGAGAGGACCATTTTCAACTGATTCAAGTATCATTCTTCCGTGCTCTCTATTTTGCATGTATAATTCCATTTGACTTTTCCAAGAATCATACAGGTCCTTGTCCAACATAGGTGGACGATTGTCAGCACCAGAGGGTATCATATACTCAGCAAGAGTATTCTTTTGTCCAAGTGAAATCATTGGATCCATTTCAATGTGATTAGATTAAAACGACTGGACAGTGATTGGAGGTTGTTGTGTTAAAGTGAGTTTTGATTAATGAGGTTTGAGTCTTTCGGAATACACGAGATTTTACAATTCTTGATAAAACCGAGAAATCGAATATTCACGGGATTTTACAAATCAAAGAACAACCGTATAATTCACTTAACAAATGTGTATAATTTTTCCTTAGTCAACCATATAAATCTCCCAAGCAAAACGTATAAATCATCAAAAGGAAGATGTATAAATCGCCCACAGAAGCTATGTATAAATCGCCTTAAGTGATGTATAAATCGCCTGGACAATTATACGTATAGATCGCCTGAAGAAATGTATAAATAGCCTGAACAATCTTAACACGTATAAATCGCCTAACAAACTTGTATAAATTGCCTGACTAATAAAACATGTATAAATCGCCTGACTAATAAACGCGTATAAATCGCCTAAAGGTTTAAAACGTATAGATCGCCTGACTTAACGTATAAATCGCCTTAACACTACGAAACTCAAAAATCAAAAATCTTAAAAAGACTTACTTTTTGACGTTTTTACCCGATTTTTCTTGTACAACTTAACTGTCTAAGACTATTAGAACCTTAAAAACACAAACTTTAACTTTTTTGACACAAAAAATTTGAAATCAAGATTCTTGGTACAAAACCCTCTTTTTAACCAAAACGACTCAAAAAGATGATATTTTTGATGGTTTATGAAAGATTTTCTTGTACTTCTAGTCTATACTAAGATAACTAAGAAAGAAAGTTAAGATATTTATGGTTTTTAAACCCTCAAAAAGTAAAAACTTTTTGAATAGATTCGAACCAAAAACACTAGTAAACCGAGTAGATAAAACGCACATAAACCTACACAAACACCCCATAGCTCTTGATACCAATTGTAGAATATCTTAACACAAGTATGGAATGATTCACTTAGAGTTTTAGAGAGAGAAAGAGATGGTTAGATAAACACTTAGAGAGAGAAAGTAAAATGATAATATTAGCTTAGTGTAATGTGAGAAATGAACAACCAACACCTCTCACAAGCTATGAGAGGGTTTTATAGATGACTTTCTATGGCCGCTTTTAGACTCCATAGTGGGCTTATCCATGGTCCTTTGGCCCGGTTAGCTTTCTAACTTAACCATACAACTTACTACGAGTTATCACTAACTATATTGGTAGTGACCGACACTTTTTTGTATACTAACAATATATATATATATATATATATATATATATATATATATATATATATATATATATATATATATATATATTATATTATATATTATATATATGTATTTATTATATTTATATATTTATTTTCCCACTTTCCCCCCACCACACCCCCCCCCCCCCCACACCCCCCCCCCCCCCCCCCCATTTTTACACTTGGAATTTTTTGCATTTGCCTTTTTCGTTCCTAAGTATGGGGTTGAAACCCGATATTTTTGAACATTGAGGCCAATGTTCGATTTTAAGTGTGGGGGATTTCTATAAAAAAATATATATATAATTATAATACATAGATTTATCCCTTGTACTGATTAACTTAGTTCTTGTCCGGTTAGGTCGGCCGATGTCCTAAGTCTTTATATAAGGCAAGATCTGAGACTGATAAAGTTATGACTCTGTCGGTTAGGACGCCCGATGTGTTAGTCTTCAAAAAGGTCAAGGAATACCCGAAGTTGAAATAAGACTGCTGGATCTGTCGGTTAGGATGCCCGATGTGTTAGTTGTTTAAAGGACCGAGGGATAATAATGTTGCAATAATAATAATAAAGCCGTATTTCAACCCGAAGTTATCTAGATAAAGCCTCATTCGCTGGACTCATAGTTGAGTTGTTTCGGATAAAATAAAAAGGATAACGCCTAAATCATGCGAAATCAGAACCTTAATGTGGACCTTATTCTCCTGCATATCGTCACTTTTTAGGGGAAAGGATTTCAAACTAAATTGTGGTTTAAACCCTTTCTCCTTTATATATAAGGCCTTTTATATTTAAATAAGTGATTCGGTTTAAATTATATTTTCCGAAATAAAATCTGTAGGAATTAAGGAATTAAGGGAGCGAAAAGTAGTTTGTGTTTTACACAATAGCATTTATGAGTAGTGTTAGGGATCTAATCTTATATTTAGCTGTGATTTCATTTTAAGCTTGGCTTAGGGAATGTGAAAATCAAGGATGACGAACTCCCATTCTTAAAGCCTTTGATATGAGTTTTAATTTAAACTTAGTTTTTATCTTTTAATAAATAAGTGATTAAAACGGGGGCGCTTTAGAAACAAATAATTTGAAACTCTCTTAGTGAACCTTTTCTGTTCTTGTTTGATGTGAGGGGTTATAAGTTAAGAGGGGTTAAATTATTTCTTTCGGAGTTTATTATAAAACAATTGTGTGTGGACCAACAATTCCATTAGTGTCGGGAGAATGTTGATGTGTGCTTAAACACACATTATTTATACCCCAAAACACTAACAAATGGACTAATAACACTAAAATATGCTTAATTGTATTGCAAATATGTTAGTTTTGTGTTGGTATGTCTTGCAGGTACAAAGGATTGAAAACGAAGCAAAAATGGAGACTTTCGGTTAAGATTTGAAGACGTTTACGCGTTTTTCGAGATCAAGACAAAAGTCGTTATTATTCTCTTACACTTGTCATTGGAAAGTGCACAAATTGAGTTCGACGGTGCATTCCATCTTTATTTGGCGGTCCTGACACCATTTATATGGGTCGAAACCGACCCATACTTACTAAAGACTCATGGTTATATTTAACTCAAGTCAGCCCATGACCAAAGAAGGCCCGGCCTGCAGATAGAGTAAAGCTCAGCACCTAGTCAGCCTAGAAAATGAAAGTGTGCAAATGAGGCCCAGTTAGGAAATTATAACCAAGCCCATAATTGGCTCAGCCCACAAGGAAACACAAGCCCATCTTCACTTTCAGTACTACTGCTTATATCCACGCAATAATAAAAGGGAGATACATCTTTTTCATATCTGATGGTTTTTCTATTCGTAGCTTTTTTTCATTTTATTACGTTTGTAGGTTAGAAATAGTAGTACCAGCTGGTTAGGAGTTAGATTAGATTTAATTTCATCTTGTATTTTTTATTCTATTCGTAATTTTAATATGTAACGACACAGTTTTGATTTATTCGAGTATGATTCTGGATTGATTTTGATGTTAATTCGAACGGGTTAAAGACGATTCCCAGGTTAAGTATTTGATATTGTTTTAGATTGGGTTTAAGTTTTGAATGATTCGTTTGATTTATCGAAGTTTGTTTCCAGATTCATTTTTGTTATGATTCGAATGTTTTGAAAATGATTTCCCAGGTAGGTGTTTGATATTCGACTGTCTAAGCTCATTTACCAGATTTAGAATTTACATTTATGCTTACTTCGTTTGTCTATCAATTGGTGATTTTAGTTTGTAGTTAAAAAAAATAGAATTGATTCGAATTGTTTTTGGTTATTAGCCTAACGTGTTCTTGTATTGTTATTCTGGTTTGGGCTTAGCTTATTTTGGCTTATTTGATTTGGTCTGGGTAGCTTATCATTTGCTTATTTTGGTTTCGCATAGTTTATCTATAGATTTCGAGTAGTAGCTTGTTAGTTCGGTTTTTGTTTCAAAATATTAAGGATCATTTGGTTAGCATAATTCTAGATTAGTTATGGTTTACTTTTATTTCAGCTTATGTTATATTCTAATTTGGTTCACTTTCTAGATTAGTCTCGGCTTATGTTTGATTTAGTAGTCTTATTGTTACTAGCTTATTGTTTCGTTTTAACTTTTCTTGTTTTGTGATGGTGTACTCGGTTCAACACACGAGGCGAGGAGCTTACGGGTTGTATAAGCTAGCTTATTGTTTAAGTTTAAAGCTTAGTTAGATTTTACTAGGTTATTAGAGAATAAAGTTTAAATACTTTATTATCTATTAAGTAAATAAAGTCTAAATAAGAAATAAACTTAGTATTTAGTCTAGTTTATATAATCGGGTGGTTACATTCGTATCGGTTTCGTCATTTAGGTTCTACTTTCTTTTCCATTTTTCAAATACTTAGTAGTCGTAGCTTAATATGTTTGTTTTTATTGCTTTTTTTTATTATTGTTCATTTAGTTTCCATGTTTAGCGAGTAGATTTATATATGCTTGTTAAGTGAGTAGTGATTAGTGACTTAAGTGTGGATTATAAAGTGATTTGTTAATTAATAATTTTCAGATTATTTAGATTTCTTATTTGATTATTTCGAAGGGCAAAAGCCAGAAAAATAGTCAAACATCAAATCTAGTAATTAATACTTATATAAGATATTGTTTTCAAAATAAACCAACGTTGTGAGAAAATAATGTTTTTACGGGTATCAATTCGTCATCATTTAAAGTAATTTATACCAAAATAAAGGATCGTTTTTAATAAAAACTAACGTTGTGAGAAAACAGTTTTTTAAACGGGTACTAATTCTTTATTATCTCTTTCTTTCACATTTAATGATATTTTCGCCTCACTTGACAAGCATATCCATTTTAGTTATATCTTAGTAGTAATTTAACTTTTTATTATATAAATAGTATTAAAACCAAAACCATATCAAAAAGATAATCAAGCATCAAACGACAAACTTCAACGTAAATCTCAAATTCAATTCTCGTTGGGATACGACTTCGGAAGATTTAATTATTACTTTTCCTAAAGTGATTCTTATTTCTAACGGGATACTTAATACTATATACATACGGCTAGTACGTATTTAATACGATATCACCCTTTATCCTTGGTTTTTACACACAATTCCATCATTTTCTCTACGACTAATTACAAACCCTCTCTCAAAGCTAATTCCCTTTCCTAAAATGCAAGAAAATCACAGAAGCTAAAAGGAGGAAGATGTCATCATTTGGTGGTCAAGATCATCAAGAAATCATCATCAATCTTCAAGGCATCAAAGCCTCATCTCTTGTAATATTTTTACAATCTTTATAAGACCTTTTGATCATGTTTTCTAGTGCTAAAGTTTCTAAGTTTATTTCTTTGTTTACTATGAGTGGCTAGTACTTTTGTGCACTTGATTAGATAATGTTTATGTTATGAAGATTTGTTTCTGATTGTGATAACATGTTTTGATTCAATTTCAAGCTAGTTCTAAGATCTATCTATGTTTAGGTTCCATAGTGACACTGTTTTATCAAATCGAATTGATTGTTAAAAGTTTCATAGGTCGAAAGGGTTATTTCTAGCAACCAATTGTAGCCTTTTTTCTATGGATGGCTACCTTTTGTATTGGCCATTTCTTATGAGATTTGATCTAACAAAAAGCATAATTATAGGTGTTAAGATGTTTGTGAAAGGAATCGCGAATCAAACTATTTAAAATTGGATTGGTCTTGAATTGAGTGATTGAACTTAAAGCTTGTTTTTATCATTTTAGATCAACGAGGATTAAGAGTCTTCAGAATGATAGATTAGATCACCATCTAATTCACATAATCATCTTGTCAAAGTGTTCATCACAATCTTGCAAATCGGATTGTCCAAACTAAACCAATTAAATGTAGTCTTTTATTATTTGAATCTTCATAATTATCAATATTTGCTTGCTAGTTGGTTATTTGCTTATTATTACTCAAAAACATCATCAATTACATAAAAATCCCCGCGAATGATCCCAGCCTACCATTCAAACCTCTTGCTACTAACGGACAAATTCACTTGCTCGTGTGTGTCGCCAAGAAGTTCGGTAACGGTGTTATGAATTTAAAGCTTGCCCACATCGTGACGCGTCAAGTTTTTGGAGCCGCTGCCAGGGATTTGATCACATAGTTGCTTGTTTATAATTTGTGCTCAAAACCGTATTTTAGCGTTTGTCGTTTTTCAAAAGAAATTCTCTTACAGATTAATCTAGCAAATTGGCCCAGCCATCCGACCGACTAGCCATGCGAAAACCCAAGACCAGCTGATGATCAACCCATAGGAAACAACTGATCCGTAGCACCGACACCTGCGTACGCTATCGTTTTTGTTGAACTTGGAGATAACTTTTCCGTAAAAGGACATCACCTCTCAATGATTAAGGACCGCCAATTAGATGGCCGTGTGCGGGCTGATCCGCATAAGCACATCGCCGAATTTGTCAAAATTTGTGGCATGTTCCAATATGGCACCATAAATGTGGACTCCATCAAACTCAAACTTTTCCCATCATCTCTTTCCGTAGATGCAAAAGTTTGGTACAACGAATTGAGTCCCGGTGTTATTACTATTTGGGAATAGATGAGGTAAGCTTTTGTAAGCCAATTCTTTCCTCCCGCAATGTTTGATCGATTGATGGAAGAAATTTAAGGTTTCACCTAGAATCCTCATGAATCACTCGTTGACGCTTGGCTTCGCATGAAGGACTTACTTCGTATTTATCATGAACATAGTTTAGGACGAGGAACCATCATCTAAATCTTCTACCATGGTCTTGACGATGCCACACAAGCCATCTTTGATGCTAGAATAATTTTTCTCTATAAGACCCCTAACGAAGCATATCAATTGCTCGAAGACCGAGTACTATTGAAACTCGATTGGTCCAAAGATATAAAATCCAAACCTCTATGGAAAACCATTGCCTTCATAGAATGTATCGACAACTCTAAACTCATGGAAAAGATGGAAGCGTTAATAACTAAGATCGACTCGCAGTTCAAAGAGATCAAAGGAGAAATGAAGAAAACGCGATACAGATGCAACAGTTGTGGAGGACATCACCCATCATCGGAATGTGATAACAAACCGATGGGAGGACCCAAAAAAGAAGCTAACTATATCTATGAAGGATATCGAGGAGGAGGATATCGCGGAAACTACTACGGTAGGAATTCCATAAATTGGCGTGATTGCCAACCAAGAGATGACAACCGTCACTCACAACCCCGTGAAGACAACAATCCAACTCCACCAACACCCGAAAAGAAATTCAACGATATCGACTTTGAAAAAACCATGTCAGAGTTCTGGTAGCTTAAAAATCATCAAATGATTTCGTAAAAAACAATTTTTCAATCTCAAAACCAAAATCAAACAAGGACAAAAGAATCACCAAGATGAGATTCAAGACCTTGTGACCAAGTTTGGTCGACTCTCTGACAAACATTCCACTAGATCAACTGGTTCACTCCCAAGTAACACCCAAAACAATCGATAACCCTCGGGATCGGATGACAAACCTTATCGACTACCACATGCCCGAAATGAGCATGTAAACATCATATTTACACGCAGCGGTAAGACATATGATCCACCAGTAAACCCTAATGGCAAAACCATTATCATCCACAATGATAGCGAGGATGAGGCTCAAGAAGCCGAAAAAAGAAGAAGAACCATCTTCTTCTAAGCAAAATAAATCTGATCCAGCACCGCTCAAGGTATATAAACCAAAAATTCCATACCCTCAACGCCTACGCAAAGAAAAGATGGAAAAACATTATGCCAAGTTCATGGATATGATCAAATAAGTTTGGATTAATGTACCTGTCATTGACGTCCTGGCAGGCATGCCGAATTATGGGAAGTTCTTAAAATGTCTTGTGAGCAACAAAAGCAAGATGAAGAAAATCTCTACTACCTTCTTAAACAAAGAATGCACTGCCATTATTCAGAATAAGCTCCCGCCTAATCTAGGTAACCTTGGAAGCTTTCTAATTCCATGTACCTTAGCGAGCTCGGTTGAATGTCTAGCCTTGGCCAATCTTGGCGCAAGCATCAACCTTATGCCATATTTGTTGTACACATCACTCTCTGTTAATACCTTGAAGCCTACAAGGATGAGTATTCGCTTAGCCAATCATACTTACCAATACCCTATGGGAGTTGTTGAGAATATGCTCGTCTAAGTGGGAAAATTTATATTTCTAGTCGATTTTGTAATCCTGGATATGGAGGAAGATAATAAAGTCCCTCTCATTCTTGGAAGACTATTCCTGCATACCGCTGATGTTATCATTTGAGTCAAAAGAAAAGAACTCAACCTAGGAGTTTGATATGATAGAATCACTTTTCTAATAGACAAAGCTATGCAACATTCCCATTTCAATGATGACACATGTTTCCGCATGGATGTTATCAATGAAGTTACGGAAGAGGAATTGGATGCATTGCTAAATGCTTGAACCATTGATGAGTACCTCAGAAAAGATCAATGAAACATTTCTCGACAAGGAATTTAAAGAATTCATAAATGTCGACGTCAAAGAAATTCCTAGGTAAGAGGAAGAAGTCAATTTTGAGGAATTACCCATTGATGATCAACTGAGAATCAATACTTCCATCCAAGATCCACCGACTAATCTTGAGATGAAACCTCTAACCAATCATCTTGAATATGATTTCCTAGAAAAATATTCTTTCCTTCCAATAATCATATCCGTTTTGCTCAAAGACGATGAAAAAAAACATCTTGTTTTCGTTCTTAACAATCACAAAGAAGTGTTTGCTTGGAAAACATCTGATATTCCGAGCATTAACCTCTCTTTTTGCAAACAGAAAATCAACTTTGAGGACGATGCCAAACCCGTCATTCAAATAAAACATCGACCATATCCAAATATGAAAGAAGTTATGAAAAGAGAGATTATCAAACTTCTTGATGTCGATATCATTTACCCCATCGAAGATAGTTCTTGGGTAAGTCTCATTCAATATGTACCTAAAAAGGGAGAAATGACTGTTGTGACAAACAAAAAGAATGAACTTGTTCCAACAAGAACTATCACCGGTTGCGTGTGTGTATTGATTACCGCAAGTTGAATGAAGCCACCCAAAAGGATCATTTCCCTCTACCCTTCATGGATCAAATGCTCGAAAGATTAGCAGGGAACAAGTTATTTTGTTTTCTCGATGGATTTTTTGGATACTTTCAAATCCCAATCGAACCTGCTGATCAGGAAAAGACCACATTTACTTGCCCCTGTGGAACCTACGCCTACAAGCGTATGCCTTTTGGTCTCTACAATGCACCTGTAACCTTTCAATAATGCATGATCATCATTTTTCAATACATGCTTGAAACCTCCATGGAAGTTTTCATGGATGATTTCTTAGTATTTGGAAATTAGTTTGATTCTTGCCTTGCAATCATGAACAAATGCTCATCTAATGCGAACAAGCCCATCTTGTGCTTAACTGGGATAAGTGTCACTTCATGGTGACAGAAGGAATTGTGCTTGGTCATAAAGTCTCCAACACAGGATTGGAAGTTGATAAGGCAAAAATCAACGTGATAGCCAAATTGCCACCACCTACTAACGTTAAAGCCGTTAGAAGTTTTCTAAGACATGTGGGATTCTACCGCCGATTTATCAAAGATTTTTCCAAAATATCACGTCTGATGACAAAACTTCTTGAGAAAAATTTAGTCTTTGATTTCAATGAAGAATGCATCAAGGCATTCAAAATGCTCAAAGAAAAGTTAATGCATGCACCGATTATGGTTTCACCAGATTAGTCACAGCCGTTTGAACTTATGTACGATGCTAGTGATTTTGTTATTGGAGTTATGCTTGGTCAACGCGAAGGAAAACATTTTTGTCCTATCTACTTCGCAAGCAAAACTTTGAATAACGCACACCAAAATTATATGGTTACAGAGAAAGAACTACTTGCCGTAGTTTTCACGTTCGATAAATTTCGATCGTACCTTGTTCTTTCTAAAATCGTTGTTTTCACATATCACTCTGCGTTAAAATATCTGTTCGCTTAGAGAGATGCTAAACTGCGTCTTATCTGATGGATTTTACTGCGTTAAAATATCTGTTCACTATGGTCCTTCTACCACAGCCAAAAACATTTTTGATGCTGGTTTCTATTGGCCAACAATTTTCAAAGAAGCTTATACTCTGGTCTAAAACTGTGATGCTTGCCAATGCTCCGATAGCCTTTCACGAAGAGTTGAGATGCCTCAAAACAGCATCCAAGTTAGCGAAATATTCGATGTATGGGGAATAGATTTCATAGGAAAAAGACTTAATTTACCCATTAGGCCAAAAGAAGTAGAGAAGGTTAAGATTAAATATTTACACCATTTAGAGCATATAAATCAACTACTTTTCCAAAATATGGCTCCCCTTCACCATAATGGTGTGTATCCTTACTATTACCCATACTTGACCTTAAGTGTTCGAAAACCCTCCCCTTTATCAGTTAAATAAGGCTAGAGTCAGGCACGTGACTCGAACAAAAACAAACGCTTCTCGGGAAGCAACACCCAATCTTTTTATTTTATGCATTTTAGAAGTTTGTGTGTTTTTATTATTTATTATTTGTTTCTTATGTGTTTGATTGTTATGTGATCATGCTTTGTTTTATATATAACTTCATCTTAATTATAATCAAAGATATTTTGCATAAAATAAGTGTAGCAGAGAAATATCTGTTTCTAAGAACCATTTTCAAACATGTAAAATAAATAATTTTAGATTAATTCACACTTTTATGTTTTGTTTTGTTTGTTTTGAGTCATATGTTTGTATTAACTATTTTTGTGTGTTGGGATTAAAAGACTTCTTGATGATCTTAGAGTTACTGCTGCTAAGGTTTGTGTTACGGCTGCTAAGCTAAAGTTAGTGATGTTCATTAACTTTAATGAAAAATATACTAAGTAGTTAGTGCTGCTAGTATAAAGTAGCTCACAGTTACTACTGCTAGTATATATTAGTACTGCTAGTATATATTAGTGTTGCTAGTATAAAGTTAGTACTGCTGGTGATGATTGAAGAAAATATTCTAAGTAGTTACTACTGCTTGTACACAGTTAATGCTGCGGGTGTATAAGTTACTACTGCTGGTGTTAAAAATTAATACTGCTAGTATAAAAGTTACAACTGCTCAAAGGTTAAGACTGCTGAAAGAGTTTCTACTGTCAGAGAAAGGATAAAGACAGAAGAAAGGATAAAGATTGTTTGGAGATCCAGATTACTTACATGATAAGTATTAGTTATTTATAGAATAGATCATAGAGAATATTCTAAGTCTTAGGAATATATTGTAAATCGACTAGGACTCCTTGGTGTATAAAAGGAGGTCATAGGGCATAGAGATTGGTATCAACACCAATCACGTATCAAAACAAAATGAGTCATTCATAGTGTTATTCATAGCTTTAAGGTTTTGTAACCCTAATACTAGGAGAGTATTCGTATTATTTGATTAATAATATTGGAGCTTTTATGTTTTGTTGAATTCATTTTGTTTTACTGTTCCATTGAAAATTATTCTTATTAAAGATTAGATTCCGCATATCTTTAATACATTTACACAAAGTTTTTACTATAGTTGTGTTAGATTTATCTAATATAACTAAACCTTAAACAAGCTTTAGGAATTTGATCTATAGAAGTGTTGAAGTAGGATCCAACAAGAGGTATCCTACAACTGGGACCAACAAGTGGTATCAGAGCTTGTTGCTTTGAGAAACTTTGCTAGAAGATATGGATCAAGATTTTGCACATATAGTGGTTGCATCCAAAGTTCCCATGCTCAAACCGGGTGAGTTTGAGTTATGGAGGATGAGGATTGAACAATACATCCAAATGATAGACTATTCACTATGGGAAGTCATAAAGAATGGTGCAACCTTGCCAAAAACACAATTGGTAGAAGGTGTCATGACAATGATGCCTATTACATCTGCTGAAGATAAGGCTCAGAGAAGATTAGAAGTGAAGGCTAGAAGTACTTTAATGATGGACATTCCCAATGAACATCAGTTAATGTTTAACTCTATAAAGGATGCTAAACTGTTGCTGGAAGCTATTGAAAAGAGATTTGGTGGTAATGAAGCTACTAAAAAGACTCAAAGGAATTTCTTAAAGCTGCAATATGAAAACTTCACTGCTCCAAGCTCAAAGATGCTTGATTAAACTTTTGATAGGCTTCAAAAGCTTGTGAGTCAGTTGGAGCTTTTGGGTGAAAATCTTTCACAAGAAGATGTTAATCAAAAGTTATTAAGAAGTTTGTCACCTGAGTGGAACACACATGTTGTTGTATGGAGTAATAAAGGTGATTTGGATACAATAAGCATGGATGATCTCTATAAAAACCTCAAGGTGTATAAACCAGATGTTAAAGGGATCTCTAGCTCAAATTCAAGCACACATAACATGGCTTTTGTGTCCTCTTCTAATAACAACACTAGCAGTTCTAATGAAGCAGTTAATGCTGCTCATGGAGTTACTACTGCTAGCACTCAAGTTAATACTGCTTACTCTACAAATATTGATAACTTGAGTTATGTTGTTATTTGTTCATTCTTTGCTAGTCAACCAAATAGTCCTAAACTTACACATGAGGACTTGCAACAAATCCATCTTGATGACATAAAAGAGATGGATTTGAGATGGCAAATGGCCATGTTGACCATGAGGGCTAGAAGATTTTTGAAGAATACAGGAAGGAAGGTTACTGTTAATGGCAATAAGACTATTGGTTTTGATAAGTCTAAAGAGGAGTGCTACAACTGTCATAAGAGGGGATATTTTGCTAGGGAGTATAGAGCTCCAAAAATCAAGACAACAAGAAGGAAAGCTTAAGAAGGAGTATTCCTGTGGAAACATCTACTTCCACGGCTTTAGTGTCATGTGATGGTCTTAGTAGATATGACTGGAGTGATCAGGCAGAGGAAGGGCCTAATTATGCACTCATGGCTTACTCATCTTTAAGTTCTGACTCAGAGGTATCCAATGATTCAAATTGTTCAAAATCTTATATGGAAACTGTTAAATTACTTAAATCTTAAAATGATCAACTATTAAGAGATTTAGAGAAATCTAGTTTAATGGTTTTAGTTTATAAAACAGGTTTAGAATCAGTGGAAGAAAAACTTGAATTTTATAAAAAGAATGAGTCTGTTTATGTAGAAAAAATTAATGGCTTAAAATGGGATATTCAAGTAGGAGAAATAACTATTAGTGAGCTTAGGAAGAAGCTTGGAAAACTTCAAAAAGAAAAAGATAGCATTCAATTTAATGTAGATAAACTTGAAAATGCATCTAAAAGTTTAGACAAGCTCATAGAGTGTCAGATTGTTGATAATTGCAAGAAAGGTTTAGGCTATGAAAAATATAATGTTGTTCCACCTCCCTACACATGAAATTTCATGCCTCCAACACCTGATTTGTCTACTAGTTTAGATGAGTTTGTTAATAAGCCTCTAGTTGAGAACAGAAAGTCTGATGAAGAAGTGTCTGAGATAGTTAGGAAGAATAATGATGCCCCAATTATTGAAGAATGGGTGTCAGATAGTGAGGAAGAAAATGTGTCTCAGCCTAAAACTAAGAAGAAAACAGTTAAGCCTAGTATTTCTAAGATAGAGTTTGTCAAACCTAAGCAACAAGAGAAAACTGCTAGGAAAACTATTAAACAAGCTGAAAAACATAGGCAAAACACTCACATTCCAAGAGGCAATCAAAAAAATTGGAAAAATATGATGTCTTAAAGACTAGGAAGCAATTTTGAGATGTTTAATAAGGCCTATTATGTGTATGGAAGCTTTGATCATTTGCAAGTTGATTGCAATTACCATCAAAAACAGTTTTAAAATAAAAGAATGGTAAAACCTGTTTGGAACAATGCTCAAAGGGTGAATCATTGAAATTTTGCTAAAAAGAACTTGGTTCCAAGAGCAGTACTTATGAAGTCTGGCTTACTATCTATTAATACTGCTAGATAAAATATCTCAAAATAGCAGTATCAGTTAATACTGCTAGACAAGTTAATACTGCTCATTCAAAAATAACAGTGAATGCTGCTAGACTAATGTCATATCTTTCTAAAATAGCACATTCAACTATTAAGAGGCCCATTAATAATAATATAGCATTTAAAAACAGGAATATTAATCAAAGGGTTAATACTGTTAAGGGTAAAAATGTTAATACTGCTATGCCAAAAACAGTAGTTAATGTTGTTCAGGGAAATAATGTTAATGCTATTAAGGCCTTAGCTTGTTGGGTTTGGAAACCAAAGACTAAAGTTTTAGACCATGTTTCTAAACACAACAGTGAATGTATTGTGTTATCTCTAAACTTTAAGTTGATTGATGAAAGTCAAGTTTTACTTAGAGTTCCTAGAAAGAACTATATGTATAGTGTTGATTTAAAGAACATAGTTCCTAAAAGAGGTTTAACTTGCCTTTTTGCAAAAGCCACATCTGATGAATCTAAACTTTGGCATAAAAGGCTAGGTCACTTAAATTTTAAAACCATGAATAAATTGGTTAAGGAAAATCTTGTAAGAGGTTTACCTTCAAAACTTTTTGAAAATGATCAAACCTGTGTTGCTTGTCAAAAGGGAAAGTAGCACAGAGCCTCTTGTAAGACTAAAACTGAGAACTCAATCAGTCTTCCTTTACACTTGTTGCATATGGACTTGTTTGGTCTAACATTTGTAAAAAGCCTTATAAAGAAAATGTATTTCCTAGTTGTCACAGATGATTATAGTAGGTTTGCATGGGTTTTCTTTCTAGCTGCTAAGGATGAGACTAGTGGTATTTTTAAGTCCTTTATAACTAGGATAGAAAATCTAGTAAATCACAAGGTTAAGGTGATTAGATGTGATAATAGGACAATTTAGTGTAGCTCAAACTCCTCAACAAAATGGAGTTCTTGAGAGGAGGAATAGGACACTAATTAACGCTGCTAGGACTATGCTAGCTGACTCTAAGTTGCCAACTACTTTTTGGGCAGAAGCAGTTAATACTGCTTGCTATGTGCAAAATAGAGTGTTAGTAGTTAAGCCTCATAACAAGACCCCATATGAACTTTTTCATGTTAGAACACCAACTTTAAGTTTTATGAGACCATTTGGGTGTCATGTTACCATTCTTAATACCATAGATCACTTAGGCAAATTTGATGGTAAGGCTGATGAAGGTTTCTTTGTTGGATACTCTTTGAATAATAAAGCCTTTAGAGTATTCAATAGTAGAACAAGGATAGTGGAAGAAAACTTGCATATTAGGTTCAGTAAAAGTACACCTAATGTTGTAGGGAGTGGACCAGATTGGCTATTTGATATTGATGCACTAACAAGAACAATGAATTATGAGCCAATTGTTACAGGTACACAGTCTAATGGTTTTACAGGTACAAAAGCAAGTGATAATGCAGGTCAAGCTAGAAAGGAGACAGAACCTGTCAAAGATTACATTTTGCTACCATTATGGACTGCTGATTCACCATTTTCCCAAGATCTAAAGAGTTCTCATGATGATGGATCCAAACCTTCAAGTGATGATGGAAAGAAGGTTGATGAAGATCCAAGAAAAGATAGTGAAAGTAATGATCAAGAGAAGGAAGATAATGTTAACAGCACTAACAATGTTAATGTTGCTAGCACAAATGAAGTTAATGCTATTGGTGGAAAAACAAGCATTGAACTTCCTGATGATCCAAATATGCCTGCTTTGGAAGATTATAGCATATTTGACTTTATAAGAAATGATGAAGATAATGGTGTAGTGGCTGACATGAAAATTTTGGATACAACAATCCAAGTTAGTCCTATTCCAACTACAAGAATTCATAAAGATCATCCTCTTGATCAAGTGATTGGAGATTTGCAATCAGCTATACAAACAAGAAATATGTCAAAGAATTTGAAGGAACATGGGTTTGTTAGTACTATTCAACAAAGAACAAACCATAAAGACCTTCAAAACTGCTTGTTTGCTTGCTTTTTATCACAAGAAGAACCCAAAAAGGTAATTCATGCATTAAAAGATCCAAGCTGGATAGAGGCTATGCAAGAAGAGCTTCTACAATTCAAGCTACAAGAAGTTTGGACTTTAGTGGATTTACCAAATAGAAAAAGGGCTATAGGCACTAAATGGGTCTTCAGGAATAAAAAGGATGAAATGGGTATTGTGATAAGAAATAAAGTAAGATTGGTTACTCAAGGATACACACAAGAAGAAAGGATTGACTATGATGAAGTCTTTTCCCCTGTTGCAAGAATTGAAGCAATTAGGCTATTCTTAGCTTATGCTTCATTTAAAGATTTTGTGGTGTATCAAATCAATATAAAAAGTGTTTTTCTCTATGGGAAGATTGAAGAAGAAGTGTATGTATGTCAACCACCAGGATTTGAAGATCCAGACTTTCCTGATAGAGTATACAAGGTTGAAAAAGCACTGTATGGACTACATCAAGCTCCTAGAGCTTGGTATGAAACCTTGTCAACATATCTGTTGGACAATGGGTTTTAAAGAGGGAAAATTAACAAGACCTTATTCATCAAAAGGTACAAAGGTGATATTTTGCTTGTCCAAGTTTATGTGGATGATATCATATTTGGTTAAACAAAGAAGGAGCTATGCATTGCATTTGAGAAGTTGATGCATGAGAAATTTCAGACGAGTTCTATGAGAGAACTTACATTCTTTTTTTTATTCATCAAAAGGTACAAAGGTGATATGTTTTTGGTCCTAATGTATGTGGATGATATCATCTTTGGTTCAACAAAGAAGGAGCTATGCAATGCATTTGAGAAGTTGATGCATGAGTAATTTCAGATGAGTGAAACCTTTCGTATGCTGAATCTAGCTCTTCTCTAGATCCAATAGTAAAAGTCTCGAATTGTTGTTTCAAAAGATTCTTTTGCATCTTCTTTGATGCATCGTTACCACCAAATCTTGCTTTTATGGCTGTCCATAGGGTCTTTGCATTTGTGGCATCATGAAAACTAAGAAGATGTCTATCAGGAATTGCAGAAAGCAATATGTTAAGGGCTTTCTCATTGTTTCTTCTTGCGTTAGCAGCAAGCGAAGTTTTTGGTGCAGACGAGGATGCAGGATCTGTTGTTGCTTGGTCTCCATTGGTGATTATATCCCACAGTATATGATCAGTGATGGCAATGTACTGTCGCATCTTCATAGACCAAAGATCATATTCACCCTTCTTGATCATTGGGATTCTTAGTGCAGTAACGGACGAGGTGGGGGGGATAGGTTCAGCTTCAGACATTTTTTAGAGTTTGAAAAAGATTTCGAATGATTAACAGTTCTTCTAGATCAGAGTCTCTACACAAGCTCTGATACCACTTGTAGGATCGATATTCCTTAATGAAACACTGATATACTGTCAACTATGCGGAATCTAGTTGGCAGTACTTAGAAGAACACACAAAGATTAATCAAACGATTTGTATTATAAACCTTTTGAATCTGCCTAAATTGCAGATCCCTAATACAATACTAATAATTCGTGTTCGTTGTTCTATATCTAATACCTTCCTAGAGATCCTTTTATAAACATAAGGATAACTCTAGTAGTTGTACAGTCCTTGTATATCATAAACACTAATCAATACTAATCATTAAAATAACTGTTACAAGATAATTACTAACATAACCGTTTAAATGATAATCCTTTAAGATTCCTTTATCCACGGCAGTACGTTGACTTTTCCATACTAAGTAGGCAGTACTTCGATCTTCAACATAGCAGTACTTTGACCTTTTGCTTAGCAGTACTTTGACCTTTTGACTTGTATTTCCCAACAATCGTCATACTCACAAATATCCTCACATCTTGGTCCTCACTTCTTGTAAACTTCTTTTCTCACCTCGAATGGTCTTTTCACTTCTAAACGGTTCCTCTCTTTCTCAATAATCTTCTCACTTCGGATAGTCGTCTCACTTCTAATAGTCTTTTTACTTTCGACGTTTCTTCTCACTTCTAAACGTTCTTTTTCACTTCTAATAAGTCTTGTCTCCTCTAACATTTCCTCTCACGTCTAAACGTTTCTTCTCTTTTAATAGTCTTGTTACTATTAAAATTCCTCCTATATCTCTCCTAATTAATTATTTCCATCAAAATATTTAAGTAATTCGCAAAATGCAAATTTACTCCTTCGCTAAACTTGCCTCTTTCTTGAAGTGAAGAACATAATGAAGATATTCATTCTTCAAGTGGTTATTTGAGTCACCACTTTGTGAGTCTATCATTATTCTTCACCTTAGAAAGAATGCAACTACCTCATTTCACATCCCACCTTTGTTCCTCAACATTGTCAACCAATAAAACACCAAACAAAACCGTTGAACTCCACAATCATCCATTTTGTCTTGATAGGATCATATGCACATTAATTGTTAGTGCAAATGATATATCAATCTTTTCTATCAACCTCTCGTCAACACCTTCCTTTTTTAGTATCAATATTCTTTCCCACTTTTCGGCTCTATGGAATCATTTTCATTCACATCCAAGAGCACATCGTCTCCATCCTCGTCTTATTTTTCTTTATATTCTTTTAAGGTACATATATATATATATATATATATATATATATATATATATATATATATATTGACATATTCTGCCAAGATATTAAGTGTCATTCGTCTACTTTTAAAAGGTCATTCTCATAAAAAAATTTGCCTCAATCAATAAACGAATCCCATTCTTGTTTATTAAAAGTCAGTCTAATCTTTCTCCGTAAACATACGTCTCGATTCTTTTTATTTCATCATTTAGGTTATTTTTAAAATAATGATTACATGTGCTAGTTTCTACTTCTCTTTCAAAGTGTCATACTTTAGATTAATAAAACCTAGAAGTGCATGTCTAGTTCCCCGCTAATGTTTTGCTATATGTATATGTGCACTTGTCTACTAACTTTGTTTTGTAGCACAACAATATCTTGATTCCTTAGTTCCCCAAACAAGGGGGAGCATACACCGAAGGGGAGCACTTGTAAGCGCTCTACTCATTTAAATTGCATCGAACTTCTTGAGAATCGGTGGTAATTTATTTGATCCATGGATCCGTTAAAGTGAATATACAAGGAATGTAATTATCATGGGGATGCAATAAGCAAGGGGGAGCTAGGAGATATGTCGGTAAAAAGCATGGAGTTGGTTAAACCATGATGATAGAAGACTTCACTAGGATGATGCAAGCTTACCTTTATAGGAAGATAGGATTGAAGATTGTCAAATACGATGAAGGGCTCATCCATACTCCAAATACTTCACCTCCTCCACTTCAAAACCGCCTCAACCTTATTTATCATATTTTCTTCTCATTCCTCCAACATATATACTTGGAGCATCTACATTTTCCTCATTCCTTCAACCTACACACTCGAAGTACCTACCTTTTTATCTTGCCTACTTCTCACCTCTCATGACCTTTTCTAAACTATCCAAAGAAACACACAATCTCACCTTCACCTTTACTTCTCATACCTTCTTCTTATTCCTCAAACGTATATACATGGAGCACATACCTCTTCTCATGTCTTCTTCTCAAACCTCTAACCTATATGCTTCAACCATTATCCGCATAACACCTTTTTGCTTTGACAAAAGGGGGAGAAAGGAGTGTAAACGAGTAACTTTTAAACTCTACTATGTGCTATAGTTTACATAGCTTGTCATCATCAAAAAGGGAAGATTGTTAGTGCAAATATTACGATATTTAAACTATACGATCTCTTTATGTTTTGGTGATAACAAACATGTAACTTGTAATACATAACGTAAAGTACGCAAGTTACTCGTAATCACAAATCATCTATGCATACATGCATCAACAACACTCGATGTCTCAAGTCTGCATCAACACCAACATTTGTTTGCAACCGACGTAAATCACATAAGGTATGTACAAACAAATTAAACTTGTAGGATTATCAAAGAAAAAAAAATCTTAACCATTACATTTCTACAAAAGTATTTTCCAAAAAAATAAATAAACACAAAATATTTTTTAATAAAAGAAATATTTTATTTAAATATAAAATTTGAAATCTGGTTTTCCCCCCAAAATAGAAGCTTCTATACCAGATACAACCTTCCCTACAAAAAGACAAAAAATGAAGCGTAGTCTAGTGGCGGCCCCCTTATAGGTCGGTGGCCCCCTAATATATCTGGGACCGCCGTTGCCAGACTGTCAGCTTTCAGCTCCTATAAATAGTGGGTCATCTCCAACTGATTTCATAACCCTTTTGCACGAATTTCTCTCAGTTCTTTCTCTCTTTAGATCTCACTAAATCTCTCTAAATCTTTTATCATTTAACTTGTTTAATCTTGTTTAAATGTGATCCAATCTTCTACTCTTTCCTTCTTCCCTCAAGTGCAAGAGAAGAACTTCGGTCATCTTCAAGATCCGAAGTTATGTAGTCTAGTTAGTCCATTTGTAACATTTGTTACATATAGATCGAGTCCATGTCTTCCAATATTTAGTAGTGTGTAGATCCAAATGATGTATATATTTGGATGGGTTGATTGTGGGTTGGTTAGTATTTTAGGCCTTAAAATACATTGGTGATGTGGTAGATTGGTTCTAGCTAAGATTAGGACTCGACATCTAGCTTAGTGTCGGAAAATAATGTAAGCATTGGTATAAGGTTTTCTCCGCCGAAATGGAGCTTGTTGATTAGTGAAGTAACTCTCAAGTTGGATACTCGAGAAGTGGAGTAGGGCGAATAGGAGCTTCATGACCAAACCACTATAAATCATCGTGTCGGTTTGCATTTTCTTTTACCTTTCTCTTTACTTATGTCTTTACATTTATCGCTTTACTTTTATACTTGCATTGTGCTTATGATTGTGTGAATTATTGTGTATGTTATGTTAGTCATGGTTGTGTAGCTCTTTATAATAAACATTGTGAGTGTGGATATATTGGTAAAATATGCGCTAGTAATTATAAATCCATTATCGACACTTCTCATATTGCGTCAAACTTGATTGGTGATTTGATACAAATGATCTAGTCCGAAAACCTCTTCTGGAGGCGGTCCCTTTAAATAGGGTGGCCCTCTGATGTACTAGGCGACCCCCATATATTTATGGGACCGCCGACAGAGAGTGATATAATCTTTGATCTTAAATTTTTAAAGGAAACGTATTCACCCCCCTCTACGGTTTCCACATTCTCCTTGCTGAAACATAGGAACAACAAGACTAGAGTCCAATTGGGGAAATTCAGCTTGAGATTGTTGTGTCACTAAATGAGATATGAATGGTAGAGGGGAAACTGGATGTTGTTGTGGATTGACTAGAGTGTGATGGTGTTGATGATGAATAGGTGCTGCATAAACTAGTGTGAATTGTTGAGGAGGTGGATACATTAAAGAGCCTGAATGTTGTGGTGACTGAGATGGATTATATAGAGTTGGAGAGTTCGCTGCGAATTCAAGAGGATCCAGATATCTTTCACGTGTGATACGAACTTCATTAGCGTGTCGTTTATTTTAACTAACGTATGCATACAACTGATCATAGTTGGTGGTATACAAACTCTTAGCTAACTTCACGTCAGTGACAAACTTGCTCCATTCCGATGGAAGAGCATTCAGAAACTTGGTATTGACTTGAACTTGTTGCATTGTCATCCCAATAGTATGCATGTCATTGATCAGCTAAGAGAATCTCCAGTAGTACTCATACAGTGTTTCACCCTGAACATGAGCAAACTTATCAAACAAGTTGTACAATCTGCATTCACGTTCTTGGTATGATAATTCAGGGCCTTTCATTAGCATCTTGACTCTATCCCAAATATCCTTAGCCGCCTCTTGATGGTTAACAAGTGCATACACATCGGGTGGAAGACCGTGAAGAATGATATTTGTTGCTTGAACATTAGAGTCATCTTGAAGTTGTTATGCTTCAGTGAGTTCGGAGTATTTCTTAGGTCTAGTCTACCCATTTTCTTCAATAGTTAGGTAAACCAATGGACCATCATCAATGGAATCAAGCATCATCCTACCATGTTTCTTCCCTTTGATGAATAGACGTATACAACTTGCCCATGAATCATACATTGATTTTTCAAGCATTGGAGGACGGTTCTCAGCTCCAGCAACAATGATGTGTTCTGCTAAAGTAGTCATGTTGTTCTAATTAAAAGGTGAAATGAATAACGAGTGATCGAGCAGTGATAAAGGAGGATTGTGTTAAGAGTTTTTGTTGTTCGTAAGTAAGATTGATAGTCTACGTGATTTTACAAATCTTCACTAAAACTGAGAAATCCAAATATTTCACGGGATTTTACAAAGTATGACAAACCGTAAAAAATAAAATCTTTTTGTGATGTATGTAATATTTTGCTTGCGTATTTAGCTTGAACTAACAACCTGTCATAAATTGCTAACTAACATATTTCGCTTGAATACACATTTCGGTTGAACATATTTCGCTTGACCTAAGAAAAATTAAGTAGAGTTTTGTTTCCTAGAAATGACATAAATCGCTTGAGGTCAACCTGTCATATTTCACTTACACATTTCGCTTGCATACATATTTCGCTGGCTTCAAATAAAAACGTACCTTTTCACAAAAACTCACCCTTTTTGACGTTTTACCTTTATTTTTCTTGCACGACTAGTTATCTTAGGCCTAGATCTTGCTTAAAAACATAAACTTTAACATTTTTAAACACAAAAATCCGGGTTTAAATTTTGAAGCACACGAAACCAAGAATAACCAAAACTAATTATCTAAACAAGATATAAACGCACACAAGCTCACGATATCACCCCATGGCGACTGATACCAAATGTAAATGTATTAAATCACTTAACAATAGACAAGATAGAAAGTTTAGAGAGAGAAAGTAGGTTGTAGCACTTAGACAGAGAAAGGAAAGGAAAATGTATTATGTGAATAATCAAATGAACAACCAACCCTCTCCAAGGTGTGGAGAGGGGTATTTATACCTACACTAAGGTCGGTCACATAAAGATGACTTATGTTGACCCGGTTAGCTTGGTAAGTTTCCAAATATTGTTGCTACGAGCTATTTTATTACATGCTAGAAGTGATCGAGTCTTTTCTCGATTTCTAACACTTGTATTGCGTAAGCTGCCTATTCTCAGTTTCTATCCAATGTAAGGCATCATTCCAATAGATTGCACTATCAAAATGTTCAAAAAAGAAGTACGTAAATCTTTCCCTACACATGGTCCAATTGCATGTCTCTGAAGAGTAAATTTGTATAACAATCTCACAAGAGTTTCTTCTAGCACGCACCACTTTGTAGTCAGGTGATTTTGTAGGGTCAAATGCCAATCTTAATCCAGAACATCTATAAAAATTTGAATCATCATGTGCGTAATCTGTTTCCGAAAGCATTTTAACCAGATTAGTGGATGGATCATACATGTAATAAAAATGAGTCCCCCCCCCAACCGGTACACAGAAGTAAACCATTGCAAGACTGCAAGATGTTAACATTATCAACTGCCTCGGTGTAGCCAAGAGTAAATGACTTGTCGTTAGTGTGTTTTTTTGACTTAATTCTGGTATCTAACGAGACAAAAACACAATGGAATGAAGATGTAATGTAATTAACAAAAAGACCATAGGAAGGTCTATGTTTTGGATCTGGCTGCGGTTACGGGTGAAATCAGAGGATTTAAGAATTCTTAGCCATTGTTTTGATACGGTCGTAAAAAGATGAATGCAGAGAATAGGCAATCGGATTAAGATTTAAGTTAAAAGGTCGTCGTTAGTAAGGACTTTATGTTGTGATGCATAGGTTCTATGAGCATGTGAGCTTTGCTTATGTGACATCATCTCCAATATCTAGTGACCTTTTGATGAAGTGAATTTGTGCAAAAGAGTTAATATTGTTGGTTGTGGATGACTTAATTTATGGTTGCTGTAGTATGTTTGACTACATTTACCCTTAAATAACAAAACCAAAATGAGTAGATGAGAAGCTAAACCCAATTTGTGAGGGACGAATTATGCAATCAAACTATATATTTTCCCGCATTAAATGCCACACATCGAGCTGTGTGAGAAACAGTGAAAACGCACTGCAAGTTATTATTACAGTAAACGTTTGGCTGTGCCTTGGATTGGACCGTCAATTGTAATTACTTTGCGTGATACCCCTTAAGATTGTGTTGGTATTGATGGATTTTATTACATTGATATTTGGGTAAATTACACAACTCGTCCTAGTAGGTAGGGCCGATTGCATGTTTTGCTTTATCTGATTTTACTCAATGTACGCGTGTAATGTATTTATCATGTAATCTTGTTACAGCGTTGGTCCCTTCGTGTTTTGCTTTATCCGTTTTTTCTATTTAAGGGTTCAAACCCCCAGTCATTTGCATACCCAAAAACCCACTGAAGCTAATCACACACTCAACATTTACTTCAAAAAAGTGGCTTCTTTTCCATGTCTAGAAGGGCTCGCCATGGCTGCTAATTCTATGTCTTTATTTGATAGAATGATGCTATACTTTGAAAGGGAAATGTCGATTATTTTGACTTTGCAGCCGATCTACACAACTTATGGGTGCAGTTTATAAACGGCACAAATTATAGGAAGCTGTTTATAAGTGAACTTGATGGATTGCCTCCATCAGTGATGTCCTACAATTGCTGTCAGTTTCAGCACCAAGTTCAAGAGAATGATTTTATCAAATTATTTAAGCTGAGGAAGATGATAGCTGAGACTTATCGTGAAGTGCATAAAAAGCTTGATTTTGTTTCTGTTATGAAAAATATATGATTGGGTTGTTCATGTGTTGGTTAAGTTGTATGTAAGTTAGGGTCGGGTCAATAAAGTCAGTTGGTTATTATGTTTATGCCTACTTTGTGTTGTTTTTACAAGTCGATTTTTATGTAAAACTTTGTTTTGGTTCCATAATAGTGTGATGTTGTTAATTATTGATTTGGTTCCTTAACCTTTTTGTGGTTATTGATTATTTGCTCTTATACAACTTAGGAACCATATCTGCCACAGTAAATTTGTTTTCCCGCCTAATTTTATCAACAAAACAACAAGTAACATGCAAACTAATTTCAAGGCATATATACATTACGAGGCGGAAATTTTAGTGTATACAATCCCAAAGTTTAGTGCATAGAATCCCAGTACATACAACTATACAATAACGTGTTTGACCTCTTGTGTTGGTACCCCTAGTACTTGAACCAATTTCTGGATGTGGGTAGACGATCTGAAGTGGCAAAGAATTAGACGTTTTTTGATTAACCATTCGCACTTACGGTTCGCAAAGAATTGAACGTTTTTTGCCAAATGACTGTTGGTTGATTAGTATAAGAATTTTTTAATTATAAAAAATTTGGTCCATGATGTTTCGTTTGTCAACGGTTGGACTAAAAGTACCCCGACATTAAGGGCAATTCACATGTAGATCATTGGTGTAAAAGTGGGATCCACACGTGGATCATAAAAACTGTATGTTACACCGTTGGTCCCTAAAGGTTTTTTTGTCTAATCAAATTCCCGCCTTCCACATATCTTCCAAAGTAAGGTTTCTTTAGGGACTAAGCGTGTAATAATAATGTGTAGTTTAATGAACGTGACATAGAAGCTTGTGAATGTCAGTCATTGAGCCGTCATATATGTGATATCTAATTATTAGATTCACTGTAGAACCACTAATATGAGTTAATTTTTTGCTATTTAAGTGTAGTTTACCCAAATCATTTTCAAATATTAAACAACCTAACATACCCAACAACACCAAAAAACAAATGGCCTTCCCACGTCTACAAAAACTTGCAGCGGCACAAAACTCCAACAATTTGACTGATGCAATGTCAGTCTATATTGAAAGGAAGATAAATGATGATCTCCATTTTGCAGCTGGATTAAGTCATCTCTGGGAGGTCTTGTACAGTAGGGTCAACGAACACAGACTGTTGATAGCCGAGTTTAATATGTTTGGTGGTCCGTTAGCATTGCAATGTGCCGAGTTTTTTAAGCAGTTGTCCCAAACCGAAGTGCTTAAGATGTTGGAGATAAGGAAGTCGATTGCGGAAGTGCACATGAAAGTGCATAAAAAGATTGACTTTCTTACAGCTATGAGGTTTTATTGATTAGATTGTGGATAGTTGGGTAATCTTTTGGTTTGTTTTGTATGCAGATACGGATGATCCCAGTTAGGTTGTATCTTTTGTTGTATTACGTTCATGGGGACGATGAAGTTGGGACTTGAGTAGCGATTTTTGTGGTTTTATTTAGACAGGGATCATGGTATTTGGGTTGTCTTTGTTGTACATACATTAAGCCGTTATTATATGTTACCGTTTAACTGTCTTGTTTGTGTTTTGATTTGACCATGTCCTTGACCCTTGTTTGACCATGATGCACACTAACCTGTCATACCACTATTACATATAATACCCTATTTGACCATTGCAGGTATAATTATTTAAATACGTTGTTAACATTATCAAAATTGTCATACCACTAATACATAAAATACCACTTTGTTAGGTTTTAGGGACGAAACGTGTTGTTAACATTATCAAATTTGTTGAAAACTTGAGTAAATGATTGACTTTGTATATGTTGATTGTTGTTAACTTTTAGGGATGAAAGTTGTATTATGCAAAAAAAATTCCCTCCTTTTTTCAGCATTTTTCCCTCCTACCAGAAAAATAATTTAATAGCAAATTTCGTCCCTGCCAATTTGGTCTTATATCCCCTATTTAATGATGTCTCAGGACTCAGATACTCCACCAACTCATTATTTCTATTCTATTCTAAATATTCCAGCAACATCTTCAAAAATAACTAGATATTGGGGATGATGTCAGAAGAGCGCAGAACACAGGCTCGAGAAACCTATTCACCACCCACAACATAAAGTGCTTACTAACAACGACCTTTTAACTCAAAAAATTAATCCGATTACCTATTCTCTGTATTCATCTGTTTGCAACGGTGTCTAAACAATGGCTAAGAATTATTACATCCCCTCTTTTCATCAAAAACTGCAGCCAAATCACTAAAGTTGATCCTCATGTTGGTCTTTTTGTTAATCACATCAGATCTCTGTTTGAAAGTGATTTTGTGTAGTCAAAAAAATCCGTTATGGATAGGTCCTTCACTCTTGGCTCCATTGAGGAAGCTGATAATGTTAAGATCTTGCAATCTTGCAATGGTTTGCTTCTATGTGATTTAACTTAGCGGTTAAAATTAAAAGTAAACACGTAAAGGTTCAAAGTGAATAATTTTGAGTTTATTGACGTAAAATGACCTAAAAATGCGGATTGTCACAAAACCCACCTTTCTCCACCTTATTAGCCCTGTTAGTCGATGTCACACGTTAATTAGAAACAACCCACCACACCGGATCACCCCCTAACAACACCTTCTTCATCTTCTATTCATTGTATAATCACCTCATTTTTATAAAAACCTATTTTTATTAATAAAAATGTTTTATTCTTTCTGTGTGTCAGCTCACATGGGCTCATTAATTGTAAGCTTTTTGTACTCTTGTTAACGATCATTGATTCATTAAATTATCCATTTTATAAAGTTTAGATTTTGCCATTTGGGTTGTGTTTGGAATCTAGTTTTAGCATCTGGGTCAGATTTACTTTTTAATAAAATTCAGTTTAACTTCTGTTTTTAAGGGTTGCACACCAACTGTTTAATAAAAGTCTTGGCATAGCTTTTTGTCTACAAGCTTCAATTTTAGCATATAGGTTTGGGATCTAGTTCTCGCATCTGGGTCAGTGTTAGTTTTCTGAAAATATTAGGTCAAGAGTTGCACACCAACAAGCTAAAGAATTTAGCATCTCGGCTGTGTTTGGGATATGGTTTTAGCATATGGCTGGTGTTTGAGTGAGGTTATGGCACGGCTTGAGTCGATTAGTCAGAAGGTTGTGTCTTAGGAGGTTAGGCAGTCTATGATATGGGATTCGGGTACAGATGATGGTAAGGACTATTCGAAGACGGTTGATGAGGTCAGGAGGTTAGTTGAGACTTGAGAGGTGTGAAGGGTTGAATTTAAGTAAAGATAGTGAAGAATATGAGATTTTGAGGAAGGTGAATGATGTTCTTCAGAATTGGCATATATAATATATATATATATATATAATATAATATATATATATATAAATAAATATATAATATTTATGGGGATTCTAGAAAAACCATATTTTTTTCTTAGAAAACCCAAAAACTTCAAAAAACCAAACAAATGCTTTAAAAAAACCAAACAGATGCCCTAATTTTTTCAGACTAAAAATTGGTTTTTCAGGCAAATATGGCCTCGATATAATGTCTATAAAAAACTCAAAAACCAAACATATGCCCTAATTTTTTCAGGCTAATACAAAAGAATTTTAGGGCATCTGTTTAGTTTTTTAGGGCATCTTTTAAGAATTTTTTTGGTTTTTACAGAGAGTAAATCGAGTCAAATTAGTCCAGAAAAAACAATTTATAGCCTAAAAAAAATTGGGCGATCTGTTTGATTTTTTTTAAGGCATTTGGTTGGTTTTAGTCAGGTTTTTCCACCGAAATTAGATATTCTCCAAGACCCATCCCTTATATATATATATATATAATATATAAATATATAAATAATAAATATAAAATATATATATATAAATATATATATATATATATATATATATATATATATATATATATATATGATTTGATTAAGTAACTAACGTGTGTTTGGATTTGTGAATAAAGCGATATGGATGATGTTCTTGGTGATGTAATTATGAACCATTCATTTGTTCTTAATGTTCTTTATTCTATATTTTATAAAAAAATATAAATTCAAAAAAAAATAGAGAAGGTTGAGGACAATGGTATTTTAGTTATTTCGGTTCGACAAATGGCTAAAATTGGAATCCAAAGTTTCCCACACGGACGATTTTTGCAATTTTGATACCACGCGGACCAAATGCGCATTTTGGCCAAACCACAAGGACGAATTTTGCAATTCTCTTAAAAATATGTCCTCAAATAAGACAAATATAACGAAACCGCATTGGACAACTCAGTTAATCAGACAGACCTAAATCCATATTACAGTTGGTCTAATACTATCATGATTTTCCCATGACAGGAAGCGCATATAATAGATCTTAGAAGTTTGCACGAGAATAGGAGGTATGGTAACCTTCAGAGTGTCCTCTAAATCTTCCAACCAAAGACGTAAACCCAAGCTGCAAAATGGACCAATATACATGTCAACACCAATAACCACTATCTGTTTTAATGTACATGTCCTGATTCCAGGCTTATTATCAAGAACAAACAGATAGAAACATAAAAGGTCATATACCCGTGCTTTACGTGGCAAGCTGGCCCATAGTTCCAAGTTAGGTATAACCTAAAAGGAAAATGCAGAAAAATGTAAGAGAAAATAGTCTCGACCAGAAAACCTGTATATAAAGGCTGTATACGCAATACTAAATATCAAAGATAGAAGCTTACATCTATTCCATGAATACCAAGGTAGAAGAAACGATAAGTAGCTCCGGCTATCATGTAACCTCCAAAGAGACACAAAATTCTGAAACAAGTATTAAAGAAAATTAAGTACTGAAAATAACGACATTGTGTATCCATTGGTGTTATATAACCATTACATGATTAAGAAGATACTGAACCAACCCAAGCCACTTGTATTCGCGGATACAACTTTGGCACAACCAGAAGGATGCCTCAGTTGTGTTACCTGTGTAACCATGTAGTTAGTATCATTGATGCAGTTTGTACTACAAGCAAAAAGAATCCTATTTGATCCCCCCTTAATAATTGGAAACTTGAGATGCAGAACTAGTTTTGAGTTTTATAGCACTCACAAAATCACAAAGGCCAACCTTTCCAAGTGCCGTTGGTCCCTGCAAAAGAAATATACATTCACGCTATTACATGTCATTCATAAAAATAATAATTTTGGTAGCGAAATGATTAAACTAATAGCATAGGATAATTATAAATGGTTTAAGGGTCAATGTGCAGGCAAGTAGCAAACTAGAAATATACATGAAAATTGATAAGGTTTCTGTGGAGATTATAAAAAAAGGAGAAGAGGAGAAACTTCTCACTTGAACTTGCTTTGAATCACATACTACTGAAACAGAGAGTGAACAATTGAATTGTGGGCCATTGTACCACATTTTAATGACGAGACCCATGTGAGGACTTTTATTATCTGTCGTTACAGAACAAAGGAAGAGTAAGCATGAATGTAACAAACATCCTGT